>JAIPRM010002278.1:0-31394 GCA_025469315.1 Stegophylla sp. TES_Ste_2020 | reverse complement strand
AAAAAAAATGTCCAAAATTTTTTTTCACATTTTCAAAATTTTCTTGCGCCAAAATCTTTTTTATAGGATTTTCTATCTATGTTTAAATTTTCATAAAATTCTGATCAAAAAATGATGGTTTTCGAGTGGTTTTTGTCAAATTTTGGGTAGTTTTTTCCAAAAAAAACATTGAAGAATTGAAAAATTCAAAAAATTACCTCTCTGAAGTACAATCTAGAGGCAAATCGGGTTTCAAAAAGTTATTGATCGAAACTTTTGGACAAGTATTTCTATACGAAAAGTTGTACACAGAAAAAAAAAAAAACATCATTGTAAAAACACTAGCCTCTTCACTTCGTTCAGAATCTAATATAATAATAAACCGTTATATTCGTTTGATTATTAATTCGGGGCCGACCACCGTATTTGATGAACTCTCGTCGGTTTTACTATATGTTTTATTTCGTCGTCGGAATTAATCGATTTATTATTCATGAGAGACGTGAATCGTTAGACTTAATAACTTTAGTAGTAATTTGAACGCGCGCTGATCGTTTATTGTAATAAAGTATTATCACGACTCGCGCGTAAGTATTGTATTTTGTATAAAATAATATAAGAACACGGAGAATGGCACGACGAGTTCTACTTTGCGCGTACGTTGGACAGTGGTGATTATAGCCAAGTTTTGAGGGTGCCTGTTTTAAATTAGTGGGGTGAGTATGTCATTGATGAAAAAATGGTCATTAATTCGTATCATCTTATTTTGGCACATTATACAAATTATATTTTCCGTCCCTGTAATAGGGTCGTCACCTCAAAACAGAATTTATTTTATAGTAGATTCAGCTATGTGTTTAGCCACTCAAAGGATTTTGTATTTATTTTACGAATGTGTTTTCCCAAACAAACTTTATCGTTTTTTCGCACATTTGTCGTTGAGTTGTAACCACTTCTAGTACCGAATAGGTTACATCACCGCGGTTGACCAATCGTGTCGGTTGTTTTTTGTTTATGAAAGGTTACACGTTGCGATCGTTTCAATTATATACGTGTCACCACCGTCGCTAGCTCGGCAGGAGACTTTAAGCCCTCTTTAAAAACGACGACTGGGCCGTCCACACGACAAAATATAACGATAATAAGATGTATTATTATGTCGGCTATCACAGTGCGTGCGTGTGCTTGTACGCCGAGGATTAATTAATTGTCGGTGGCGGTACATTGTGGACCGTAAACGTTGGGGGGGGTGGGCGGTGGGGGTTATACAGTGTTCGAATACGAAATACTTCCACCGTCATCGACGTTGTATATTTTTAATACTAAGGTGCGTACATGGAGCACATCGTACTCTGTGTTCGAGGGGAAGAGTAAAGCCTCCTCGAAATACAATTAATGTCATGACTATACTCGTACATATATTGTACATTTGACAATAATTTTTTTGATTATTAACTGAAGTTCCGCTCAGAATCGTTTAATTGAAGAAATTTTTTATCGTTTCTTTAAAATTGAATTCACCTACCAAAAGAGATTCACACCCTACGCGCTAAGAACACCAATCGTGCGAAGTATGTCCGGCTTTTTTAAATTTTTTCTGTGAATACTTTTTTATATGGATCTACTTGTCCAAAAGTCTCGATCAGTGACTTTTTGAAACCCGATTTTCCTCTAGTCGGTACTTTATAAAGGTCATTTTTGAATTTCTCAATTCTTCTATTTTTTGGAAAAAACTACGCAAAATTTGACAAAAAATACCCGGAAACCATAATTTTTGATCATCACTAATCCGCCCCCCCCCCAGTGAGCACGATGTCCTTATCCTTAATATTTAGTTATTCCCTGCTAACAAATATATCGCACATTTTATTTTTGTTTCTAATGTTTATCTCGAACATGTAATTGTAAATATCACTTTTAGGGGACATTAGAATATACTGTTTTGAAAATACCACGAAAACAACAAACGGTAAGCGGCGTTTAATCTGAAATACGTGCAAAAGTATTATACTTTAAACGTAAATTAATTAGTAAAAAAACACTATACGTATTTGTTTATGTGTTTTAAAACAAAAAGTTAACACTTACAAAACGCGTGTGCTTGATAGAAATTTCGACTGACATCCCCATAATTCCCATCCCTCCTAAGGTGGTGAGCAGAAATCTCATTTGTGCAAAACGCATGTATAAAAATAATACCATTAGACACAATATATTATTACATGTACGTTCTTCTTGAAATCTACGTGAAAACTAAAAAAAAAAATTCACGTGCCTTTACTTCGCTCTCCACTACGGCGGTGTGCAGTCACCCCTTTCCGTTAGCATTTGCATACAAATAATAAATATATACATACATAATAGTATAATATTATAACAACGTCGACGTGCGTACATTATAATCGCGTCACATGAATACGCGGCGAACGGCCCGTAACGCAGGAGGGGTAAACAAAAAAAAAAAAAAAAGGAATTTAGTCGTAAATAAAAATTATTTACGGTTTTTTTTTTTTCGTTTTCTTTTTGTGTGTGTGTGTGCATAAGTCATATTACATTCGTGTCGGATTATGCGCGCGCAATGTGTGTGTGTGTGTGTGTGTGTGTGTGTGTGTATACGCGCACGATTTGAATATAATAATAATAATAATAATAATAATAATAATGACTATACATTTATGCCTATATTATATTCCGCGCGTTTCGTATTTGGAAATAATTTTCTTTTAAAAATATTTGTATTTATTTAAAAAATGCTTCTTCTCAATACTATTTCGCGGTGTTCGTTTGTACAGTATATTAATTAGAACGTACCGTGTTTAATTATTATTATTATTTTTGTTGAACATTTTATATCGAGTTGACTGCGCAAAGATGTGAATTATTGTGTAATGTAAAAGGAATCGAATTTCGCCTTGGCAAAAAGCGTAAGACGATGGAAGTTCGTAGAAGATGATCTGAAATTCGTGAAATAAAGACAAAAATACAACTAATACTAAAGAGTTTTGACTAAGACTGAAAAGTAAATGTGTAACTAAAGTAATAAAAAGAAGAAATAAGAACAAACAATTAAAATTGAGTAATTTAACATAAAATGATTTGAGTATGATAATTTAAAAAAATATATGAATCGTGCTCATTTTGTGATTGGATATAACTTTTTTTTACTTAATCGATCCAAATAAATTTTTCAATTTTAAAATGCGGCTTCCCTCAAAACTGTGATATAAATTTGAGTAACTTAACTATAAAACGATTATAGACTCTGTTATCTTCACAAATCTATTCCTTCTTCATTAATAACATCAATTTATTCAAAATGTGTACATTTATTACTTACTTTATGTTATTGGTAAGACACAATTTTTCAAAAGTGCATGATTGTGAAACATACAAACAATTATTTTTTTTTATCATCGGAGCCAGTGGACTTGAATGCGCTGAAAATTTTCAAACGGTCCTAAACAAATGTCTAAACGCAACAATGCCCTTAATTAAAACGTGTGCAAAATGTATTTTATCAACGCGGCTGAAGAAAAATTGAGATAAAATTGAAAATGTCTTTAATAATTGTTAGAAATTTAAATATATATATATGTGTGTGTGTGTGTGTTTTTCGATTCTTACTATTTGTATCTCCGCGATCTAATATGCATAGAATCAACTCACTGACCTCTATGTGGTTTAAGACCTTGCCCAATTATTGAAAATGAAACGTTTGTAAAACGCAACGCCATTTTCAAATTCGGATCTTTAAAATACCGCATTGGCATGAAAACCGATCTACCCGTGCATTAAAACTTAGACAAATCTTCTCGCTATTAGTGTATTTTTTATTTATTTATTTATTTGTTTTGATTACAAATGCCCCATTTTTATTTAAATTAAAAACGAAGAATGTAAAAAGTTTTTTAACCATCTGTTACGTGAAACGAATTATGTAAATGGAATGTATTTACCTGAATCGCCCAAAAAAAAAAAAAAAATGCAATTTGCATTTGAATCCGAGCTCTATGAGTTGGTGCGTTTAAATATAATTATCATTGAGTACCGTGAGTTCACGTGGTCCAAACACCATAGTTGCCGTAAACTTTGCACGCGTCTACGAGAAGTAGTCAATATTGGGGGTGGGGGTAATCAATGCGTGCTTGTGAAGTTAACTCTCGATTGATCTGAAGCCCGTCTATTTTGCAGTCTGCTGTACAATCGTGTTTCGAAATGTTGTTTTCGTTATTGCAACATCGTTGCCAGTCAAACGGAATGGAAACGGACGCGACCACAACTAGTGGTGGAGGGGGTTATTGCGTGTATATTGCGGCTATAAATTTATATATCATCATACTTGGATTGTCCTGGATTGTGGGCGCCACGCCGCCGTAGTTTTCCCCCGGGATTTTCTATTATTAATTCGAACCAGTGGCCGAATAAAAAAAAAGAAAAAGAAAAAGAAAAATAAGAGGAAACGCGAAAGAGAGGAGAATAATAATAATAATAGTAATAGTAATATAATAAATTCGGGATTCTTCTTCTTCTTTTGTCGTATTGCCCGATCCTAATACCGCCGCCGTTCCGGTAGTAGTATGAACTCGAAAATTGGTTGGCTAAAGAATATAACAATAATATTAAATAAAATAAAATAAAAAAAAAAAAAAAAACTGTACCGTATATCCTTTTGGTGGCGTAGGGAGGAGGGAGGGTGTGGGCAGCTGTGCTTCTTTTGTGTCTGCGTACCGCTGCCGCCTACCGTTACACACAGACACAGACACACACACACACACACAGACACAGACACACACACACACACACACACACACACACACACGTAACGACGACCCAGAGATGTAATAAAACCATGGCTTTATGAGACGTGATGAAATCGCCAAAAACCCGCCGCGGCCGGGGTTGAAGAGGGAGCAAGGCCTTATTTAAATATCAAACAGAGCGTGTAAGGGCAAAGTGGATTTTTCTTCTCTTCGTACTCCGCCCCGTTTTCTTTTTCCCGAAAAAAATTTTTTCCTTTGAATTGTAAATATTTTACGTCGCTTTTTTTTTTTTTTTTTTTTTTTTTTTTTTTATTATTCTTCTTTCTTTCTTTTTATTCTATTTTATTACATATTATTATTTAGTTTTGTGTTTGCGTTCTCCCCGGAGCTCTGCCGCCGGAGCGCAAAAGGAAGGACAAAGAGAAACTTCTGTCAGAATTAATTTTATTTGCCGTCGTAGTCCAAACCGAGCACCGAGAGCATTTGTTTTCCGACTTCGACTCCCTCAAACGCAGCCCCGTAATTTGTATTAATAAATGAGCCGTACGAATGTACACCACCACCACCACCACCACCACCACCACCTCAACCACCGCGGCGGCGGTACTGTCAACCATATCCGTTAAATTAAGAAGTGTTCTCTCGATTTCCACCGAGTTTTGTGTAAAAGAGAAAAACACACCTTAAACTTCACGCGAATTATTCGATCGCATTAGTCCGCCGCACGCTTCTCACTGTAGTAGCCAGCGTATAATTATTCACTGCAAAACAAAATAAAATAAACATATTTTTATTTATGTAAAAATAAATAAATAAATACAATTGCGAACTCATTTACTGTCACGGGGCACAAAAATGATATGTGTATGCATAAAATTCAAGGATTTCAAAAGTTATTAAATACAAAATATCGAAATATAATATGTTCTATTACATTTTTAAAAAATTATATAAAAACTGTTCAACATATTAGAATTCACATCTATATTTATACATAAATATACTGTAATTCACAATATTTCCTTCTGTATTTTTTTTTATCACTATTTTTTAGACATTGTTCATATTAATGTAAATCTCTGAAACATGAATTTGTTGAGTATTACACTGTGAATAAAAAGTTTGTAATTTTAGATCTTAGCATTATTCTCAAGTACTAATTTAATAACGCTAAGATCTAAAATGACGATGAGAACTTGATAGTTTATGAGAACACTCCATAAAGTCATAACACACCCCTCGACCTATATAATAATAATACGCTATTCCGTGTAGAGCAGTGGCCAACCGAGTGGGTGAAATTATATTGTTTAACAACATGACTCGTTCGCGCGTTACTACTACTTACGTATCCACGTGCTCGGGGTTACGTCTCAAGAGTACTGACAGAATGTAATAATAATAATAATAATAATAATAATAATAATAATAATAATAATAATTGTTCGGTCTGGGATCGCGCGTCGTTTTCTTTCTTATTATTATTTTTTTTTATTTACTCGAAATTTTAATTCAATTACTCTCACAACCCTTCCGCGGAGATCGCACGCCTCGGCTGAACTTTGCTTTTGACGGTTCAAAAATAATTTCCCAACCGTTATATTATTATTATTTTATATACGTATACATAATAATGTTATAATAAGCGTGTGCCCCGCGTATATACATATAAGTAATATTATAGTGTGCGTGCGCTGAATATACAGTAGCAGTGGTCGCGTTTCTTCCCTCCGCTCGCCGAGTCCAATTAGCGTGCTCCGTATTATTTCTAAGTGATCAATTATCCTTTCAGATATATATATATATAATATATAATATATAGCTAAGGTGGCTTCGTGCATATAATATAACTCCCATCCGTTATTCCGTGTATGTGTGATGCTCCGGCTGCTACTGCTGCTGCTGTAGCGGTGAAGTTTTCCCGTCCGCCCCTGTTGGTAGCCCGTTGCCTTGCGAGTTTATACGCACAACGTATAAGTATACACATATGTACGTACGTGTATTCATCTCGGAAAATAATTATCCACATCACGTTCTCTCGCCGCCGTCCCGAATACTCGTATATTGTCGCGTGGTCGAGAGTTTTCCAAGTAGTTCCGATATGTAATACAAAATATTATATTATAATACGCGCGATAGTCGTGTACAGGTATTTTTCGTGGTAGCCGTGTGGTGGTAATTTGAATGATCTGCACGACAATCTACGAACAGACCCGGCGAGAGGGTGGGGCAGTCGGGGACCCAGGCCCAGGCCTTTCCGAAAAGAAAAAAAAAAAAACAATCCCTATATTTTGCCTAATTATTTGCTTTAATAGCAAAATTATTTTTAATTTATAAATTCCTAATTTTATTTTTATAATAAATTAACACATATAATATTAAAAATTAAATGTTCGACATAGGTAGGTATTAATTTTGCAAACGAACTTCACAAAATCAATCTGTTGTTGAACGATTTGTTTTCGGAGGGTAAAAAGTTATAGTTATTTAATATTTCGAGAGTGTGGAAAACGCGAAAAGTCTATGTAGATTATTATGTTTTTATATTTATAATATAATAATCACTTTGTGTAGCCTAAACACGTAAAGACTTCTTTTTAATTTTTTTTTTTTTTTTAATTTAAAGAAAAAAGACCTTTGCATATCCGAGAAGATGTGTCTAGTTGTGACGGTTTGAAATTTATATAGGTGTAATAAAACACGGAAATTCTACCAATACATTTTAAAATAAAACGCGAGTGAAAAAATGATATTCTGATATAATCGGGTTTTTTTCTTTCACTGGTACGTTTTTTTTTTTTTTTTGAAAATCGTAGTCACAGGCACGCAAGAATCAAAATTTATCGCGACGTTATACGAATTTCGCGGTTTATTATAATAATACGGAAAGTTATTTTTGATTTGGTAATGAAAAAGTTACAATTCTTTATAATCAACCGTCGTTCACTGATGCCTATATATTATGTTATTAAACGTAAAAAATACTAAAAAAATATTTCAAAGCAAACGAATGACGAACTTGTCGTTTTTTAATTCGTTATCTTGTTTTTTTTTTTTTTTTTTTTTTTATCGTGGGCGAAGCACGTGCAAGAATAAGTATACACGACGGCAGCAGTCGATTTAATAATATTTCGCGTATTACTTCTGTGTTGAAAACAAGCGTTTGACATGAAAGGTTTAGGGAAATTCGTTTGATTTTATATATTTTTCAAATACGCCGCTGCCGCGTTCTTCTCGAAACGTCGCGGGGATAAAGGAAGCGAACGTTTTAATAAGTTTTATATATATATATATATATATATATTTATGATAAAAAATTATTATTTTTGTCCCGAACGAAATCCCTCGCGTTCACTGTGGTCTTTAAAAAAATATAAAAAAAACAAAAAAACCAGTGATTTCGCCGTAGGTACATCGCGCACAGTTTATATTCGTCGTCAAAAGTTTCCAAATTAAAACCGCTCTTAACGTAAGCCGGGGCCGAGGTGGGAGGGGTGGGGTGGGTGGAATTACTTTTTACCGTACTCTACGCAAAAACCTATGACGGTTTTATCATCTCGTAATAACGCCGGGACGCCCGCTCGTCGTTTCCACAACTCCGGAATATTTTCTCCTCCGCGGTTAGAGGGGTATCCCACCATTATTACTCTCCGCTCGACAATAAACGTATTGTGGTTTTTGAGTGCGCGAACGCTCTCGCGCATTGTACCTTCTGGGTTTTCGATCCGAAAATACAAATATAGAGAGATCGGTAGGTAGTAGTATTTTTATTTTATCTTTTTATGTGTGTGTGTATATATATTATATATATATATATGTACATAATATTTGACGGATGAACTGTTTTGAAGAAAAAAGGAAAGTTCGCTCGAAAAAGCTTGCGGTAGAGAAAAAGAAGAAAAAAAAAATCTTTACCTCACAGTCCTCCTCCTGCAGTTCGTCGAAAAGAGAGACGTATAATATAATGGATTCACGGATGCGTGCGTATATCGTGAGGAGTTGCTACGTCGTCGTAGGCCGCGGCGGCGCTGGTGGAAAGTAGGTGCATTGACCAAAAAAAAAAAAAAAAAAAAAAACTACACGCGTTATTATATATTACGCGGAACCTGCTGGCATATTATTATATAATGTACACATGTATATTCACTCACTCGTCTCGCAGAACCGAATTCAACGATTTACATACACACACACACACGCGTGTAGCATTCGATATTCATGACGCTATGGCCCGCGTTTCACGAAAATCTCCGCTCGTCCGTCGGAGATTCATATTTATATTTCGAAAACGTAAATCACGCCCACCGGGATGTGCAAGGGTGGATTGAAAAATATTATCGACATTCACGGCTAAGTAAATTTCGAATTATTAATTAGCTTACTACGCAAAATCGAAAAAACAAAATTATAAAATTACACCATAACCTCGAATGTATATGTAGTTCGTCACAACCATATGATTTAAGAATATAATAAAATAAAGAAATTAAAATTTATATAAATTTACAACATTAAGACAGACAATAACATATTGTTCAATTCGTATTTCACCCATATTATAATAACATTATGATTAATAATGATTAATTATTTTTAACTTTTTTATCATAAAATAATTGATCTTTCCTATATAAATTTTCTGTAGTTCATCTTTTTTTTTTTTTGAAAATTCAATATTTAAAAGGTTAATTTTTACTACTTATTTAATTTAAAGTATGTCAGTTTAAAAAGTCAATTTAAAATTCTCTTGACTTTTCCATAAACATAAAAATATTTGGATAAGACGCATAATAGCTAGTCGTGTAAAATGTTTTGAAAGTTGCTAGTAGCTAGTGGCCTCAGTTTACATAATATTACATCCTTTTTTGAACTAGATCGTAATCGGAGTGTAAGTTTGTTACAACCCTTTTTGAATAAAATTATAATCAGAGCGTATTCTACATAAAAAAAAAAAAAAAAATTAATAAATAAATAAAAAAGGTTACGTATGCCAGAGATTTTTTATAATTTTGTGACTTATAAAACACGTGCAACTGACCAAGACCGTAACCTGAATCCAAATGTCGACGGGTGCAAAAATAAAATTTTTTTTCTTCTCAAAAGCACAAATCTAATGAGTTGATTTTTTGCTCGTCAATTAAATTATTGTTGAAGTCAGTTTTTTCGACCAGCAATGACCGGAAAAAAAATGCCATTTTCTTTTCACGCGGTGGGGTTAAATCTAATAAAATATGATATTATTATGCAACAAAATCAAATATCACGATTTTATAAACGCGGCTATCACGGACACCGGATTTTTATGCGGAAAAGTCGAATTAAAAAAAAAAAAAAAAAAAAAATAGTAAAAACTATATACTTCCTAACCCCCCCATAAAAACAGTGACGGGGGCCCTTGCTGGCCTCGTGTCTCGCCGGAGGTGGTCCACACGGGGTCGTTTACCCGCCGCCGCCGCGGCCATTTAACGGTACGTCGTCGTCCGTATTGATTCGTGTGAAATCGGACGGCGGCGGCGACGGAGTCGTATTTTCGATTCACTCTGTATATCATATTATTTTATATATTATATATCGTAAGATGCGACGATGACGTACGAGGGGTGGGGAGGTGGGGACAAGCGGACGAGGTTTATGACTCGACGTCGTATTTTATTTCATTTTATTACGTATTTACATTGCCGGTAACGATGTGTTTACACATGCGTAAAGTAAAAATCACCGTGCATCACTCCTCCGCCGCGTTCTTCCCTCCGCTCGCTATGTATATGACGTATTTATAGTATAGGCATAGGCATCAATAAACTATTCGGCCTCAGAATCATTGCGAGTAAACACACACACACACACACACACCACACGCACTGCACGCACTCCGACGAGTGTATCGCGATCAAAATGCTCAGACGAATCGGAAATAATACGGTTTCGCGTTAATGGAATATAAGTACGATTTCTCTGACTTTTTTTTTTTTTTTTTTACCGCCTCGCGTTATTGTGTTAATACGCCGCCGTAAATTATCAATAAAACTGCACTACTATCTACACGTCTCCTATCCTATTATTATTATTATTATTACGAAACGCGCGATTAGTTGGACTATATATTATTATTATTTTCAAACTTGTTGAACGGAAACGAGTTGCGATTAGAGGAGGTGTAACGTACGCACATACTCCGGAACACGCGTTGCGGTCGAAAATTAAAAGTTAAATTTTCTCGAATAAAGTTTAAATGGACTTTACGGAGTCGTATTTGTTCGGTAAGAAGGGTGGAGGAAGAGGCTGCAGCAGCCCCTTTTCGAGATAAAGGGAATTTTCGTAAAACGTTAGACGCCTCCAACTCGTTATATTTTAATATTTTGTGTTCTGAGTGTACAGACACGATCCAGTGGCGTTGCAACGATGTTCATTTATTTTTTCTGAAAACTACTTTTTCAAATGAATTCCGTCGGATCAGTACGTTAGCATAATATGAGTCATATTTCTACTCTATCCTCAACAGGTTTTTCTGCATACCTTAAATAACGATTTTTTCTTTTCAATCCATATCTTTTAACATTTTCTTTCACCATATGATTGTTGCATGCTTTTCCATCTATTATATAAATCAGCTTTGTCGATTTCCAATTTTTTGAGTTTTATGTGGCGAAATACGGTGAAATTGATTATTTTCAAAAAACTATTTTTTATCTATTTATTTATTTATTTTTTTGTCTTATCATATTGTTAGACATAATATTAAATTAACAATATTCGTCCTGTCATGTATTATACTGAAACTCCGCTCAGAATCTATTTATCAAATTTGTTGTCAAAAATACGAATATCATGTCCAAGGAGCGAAAATACCCGTGGTGTGTAGAATCTACCTCTTTTATGAATTATTTATGTTAATCGTATAAAGCGAGTGTTTATTTGTTTTTTCACAATTATCTTATAAACAATTCGGAAATCTATTGATTTTATAATCTTATTTTATGAAATATTTTTTCCAATGTTCTTTGTTGTTTTAAATCCTGATTATGTTTTTTCGTATTTGTAATTTTTTTCTAGTTGTAACCATTATTATATTATATAATCATATGTTATAATATGTATACATGAGTGTTTATTTGTGAAATTTGTATTATGAACGTAAATATTAATATGAATATCTTTTGTTTCAGGTAAGTTCAATGGAGAAAAATTCGACAATAGTTCGTGAGTGTACAATAATTCATTACACATTTTTTTACGACAATACGAAATTCTGTTTACCTTCCAGCGGTGCAGCTGTTCGGTTTACATAACTTACCCGAGTGTTATAATTATTTAATAACAACGAAAGGTAATGTTTTTTTCAGTGTTTTGTGCTTTATGTTTTGTTTTATGAGTATAGGTATATATCTATTTTCATCAGCCCCTTACCCATTTCTTATCAAAAAGAGAATTCGAGATACGCACCACCTGATACATTATTATACATTTGTTATGTCACAAACGACCGCTGTTTTAATATAGTAGAACGATAATAACAATTATTAATTAACTGTATTATAATAGTACCTATAGTAACTTGCGACTATCGTTAATAATACGTGTAAAATAGTAATTAATGTTATTATTATAATTATAAAAAGAGTTTACTGTTGTAATTTAATATTTTAAACGTTTTATACAACAAATAACAACGGGACGACGTTATGTTTCGGTTTTGATTAATTACAATAACAGGAATGTTGGCCAATCGGTTTAAGAAAGGAGAATTATTGGCTTACAGCAGTCACCGCTATACGTATAAATAATAATTTTAAAGTTAAGGCCATCTCTATACTTACTCGCATCGCGTTTCCCAAACTCGAAGCCATCGAGTGTTATTATTGAACTACTCTGTGTATATATGTGTGTGTGTGTGTGTGTGTGTGTGTGCATGCGTACGAAACTTCCTTTCGGTAATTCCGTTACGTGACTGGCAGTAAGATTTCGCCTAGCTCTTATGTCGTCTCGAACGTTCGACGGGGGGGGGGGGCTTGCATCGTGTACGACGTATACCGCATAGCAAAAATATGTTTTCTCTTCGTGTCGTCGTGTCATCCGGCGCAGAGGACGACTACTTTATTTGTTTTTTTTTTTTTTCAACTTATTGCCGCTGTCGAACCGAATAAACTTTTACGTCGAAAACTTATTCGCGCATTATGTTAAGTGATTTAATGAAACTTTTAGCTACCGCTCCGTGTGTACCCGCGACTAAATAAACGTAATAATAAATAATTAAACATCAAAACGTCCCCGAATTCATTACTCTGTAATCTTTTTGAATCACCGACGGCGGCGTAAAGCCAAAAGTTTTTTTTTTTTTTTTTTTTTTGAAATCTATAAATTCAATATGTAATCAAATAGCCACTTGTTTTTCCGGCGCGCGGCTAATAGTCGTTTGGTCTTTAAAGTATTTTTTTTTACTTCCCCCCGGTTTTCGTCGTCGTTTTTTTAATGACCTCGTCGTGATGTCTCTCTTCTTTTTTCTTTTTGTTTGTGTGTGTGTGTGTGTGTATATTACATTCCGGCAAGGTTAAATCATTTTCAGTCATTTGTAAAGAAAAACTTGACAAAACGATCGACTGCCGCTCGCCTCCGTGCGTCCGTCCGTCCGTTGTTCAGCCATATTGTCGGGTGATTTATGGTTTTAACCCTGGGATTTTGGTCTCGGGAATAGACAAGTAATAAATGGCACCCGACGGCTGTTGTTTTGCAAATCAGAAAGTTCGTCCGACCGTTGCTCACGCGACGGAGATTTTTATTTTCCTTTATTTCGCCTACCCGATCTCCCTCCGCCCTCCGCGCCTACGGTCGTTAATATTACTTCCAAAGGAGGAAAATTCATAAAGTTCGACCCCTCCACCACTTCTGACGTATATAAAGTTCATTAATAAAGTTTGAACGAAAAAAATAATAATAAAAGTAAAAAAAAAAAAAAAAAAAAAAACACGAAACTTACATCGAAAAGAGATTTTTTTATTAATAAATATAGATATAGCACGGAACAACAATAACAACGGAATATAATCCGAAAAGCCTTTTCGCCTCGTGCCAAGTGGGCGAGTAGTTTTTTTTTTTTTTTTTATAATGCAAAATAAATTCTTGAAAAATGTACCGAAGAAACGGTGGTGGTGGTGGTGGTGGTGATGATGAGGGGGTCGCCGGCGTGACCGTCTAGGTTATTCAATATTTCTTTTCTGCTTCAATGCTAAAAATGACAAATGAACTTTTAAAAAGTTATAATTTTCCCCTTGGCTAAGCTCTTTTCCTTTATTTTTTTGGTGTTCCTCTTCCTTCTTTGGATTTGTTGCCGTTTACTTTTTTAACAATGATAAGTGATGCGTGAATTCTCCTCGGAGGTAGAGTTTTTCTCCGTGCAGCTTTCTATTTAATACATTTATTATTATTATTATTTCTATTATTATTATTATTATTATTATTATTATTTTGTAAACAAAAAAAAAGAAAAGAAAAAGCGGGGAAAAAAGGTACTTGGTAAAGCGGCGGCGTTCACTGTGGGGGCGGTGACAGAGAATTACGGTTCAGTGTGACGTATTAAGAGACTTAAAAACGGCGAAAGAAACGAAAAAAAACGCTACGGTTTCAAAATTTATAACGACATACACGACGGAATCGGGTCTTATGTACGCATATATACTGGTGAACATGTTTTCGTTCTTTATCTATACATATTATTTATAGAAAGAAAGAGAAAGGAGAGAGAGAGAGCGAGAAACCTCCGGGCGGTCCCCGGAGCGCACGCGGTACGCGTCCGAAGTTCTTCGCACATTTGCAATTTGCGGATGACAAGACAAATGCGACTGAAACAAACGGTCGACTCGTTATTTCCCGTTGTCTCTCTCTCTCTCACACACACACACTCGTCTTTACCAACCCTCTGTCACGATTCTCACCTCCACCCTCTCCTCCACTGCTACTAACAACTACCCGCCCCGTTCGGTTTTTTTCTTATTTTTTTTTTTAACACAATTTCCCGCGAGGTTTCCGTCTCGAGCCAACCCAATTACAGCCGAGCGAGCATTAAAAAACAGAAAGAGAGAGACAAAAAAAAAAAAAAATAATAAAATAATGTGGTTAACAAACCTAACCGGGAATACACTTTGTTTTCGCGTCCTAGTCGCGCGCCCCGTGACTTCACGTCATTCCCCGCACGGCGAAATCGTCAACTACTCGAGTGGTTGTACATAAACCGTATTAAATTACAATGACGAATACAATTATTCGAAACGCGCGCGGTTGTTGTCGCAGCCCGAGCAAATAATAATGTCGTCCCATTTAAATGTGTTTATTCGGCAATTTTATTTTATACCTCACCACAAATACGTATCTACCCGGTAAATAGACACACGTTTGTCGCGGGCTGAAGACGGCGGCGGTTCAATTATAACAAATTTAATATGTATACGTCCGGCTGTGTGTGCATTTCGTGTCGAGCGGTATGCACAGGAATTACGGTATATAGTCATTTTTTTTGTTTTTTTAATTACAGTAGATTCATTAACGCACACAGACATACACAACACATTAGGAGGTCGACCATTGCGCGCGCGCGAACCTTAATGCAATTATCTGATATTAATTATTTGGGAATGAAACTATTTAGTAATAATAATAATAATAATAAATACTACTTTTCGCATTAGTTTAAAGTTAAAATTATTTCACAAATACTCTTTAAGTATATTTTAATTATTTCATAGTTCTGGAAATTGGAAATTGTGTAAATTACCTTTATTGTCCCAACATAATTATCGTTATTTTATTTAATTCAAATTCAAATAAAATTTTATTATATTCTTTCAAGTCGCCCCTCACTGAAAAATGGACCACGTATACATTTTCTCAATGCCACGTAGTAGTATAATAATGGAATAATTATATAACTGCATATATACATAGGAGTAAGTAGTGGTATTGAAATGAATATAATACAATAAATATAAAGGCGTGCCGTTAAAAACTCATAATTGACTCCAGACTAATTACTAAGTTACATAATATGTATTTCACTCAATTTCACACAAATTTAAATTAATAAACACTTTGTCAATGAAGCTCATTAACACGCGCTCTTTTGACCCTCCTTGGGATGAATCCTTTGTGTAAATTGCACCCCACATATATATTGTCACTACTATATTTAGACGATTGCGTCGTTTCCCTCGACGGCCTAATGTTTTGGACAGACCGTTCACTACGAATCGAGTTGTGAATTAAATTTAAACTCACTATATTTGTCTGTTCTTCCATTGTTTAAGTCAAATAATTTTTTAAATCAAAAAATGTATGAATATTTAAAAAACAATCTTTGCCGCCGCGAACCTTCGAACCCATGGACTGCCGTCGGGTACCGTTTTACGCGTACCGTAAAACAATAAAAATCTGTTAATTTCATTAGTTCAGACTGAAACAATAGAACGAATTAAATTATAAGTGTACGGGGTGGTAAAAAATAAAAAATAAAAAGTAAAAACGTGAAAACGTCCTGACCGCTCAAAATCTTGTTCCGTTTACTCAACTTCGCAATTCCGCCGAAATCGATTCGCCCAGGGAATTTCTACTTCTCCGTGTGAATGTCCGACCATCACCGTATTAATGATATCGGCCTGTTGTTAAAAAAATGATTTGTTTTTTGAATATAACATAATATAATCATCGATATCGCGACTATCTTTGATCGTTTCGTTTAACTTCGATAACGATACACACATAACATTCGAGATTCGTTTTTTTGTTATTTTGATTTTTACGTTTATCGATCTTCGGTTTGTCATCTACGCCTACGGTCACAATCACAAAGGTTCTCAAACTCATTTGTTTGCCACTTACCGCTAACAATACAATTATTCAACATTTAAAACTTCAATGTAATGACGTGGTAAAATATTACAATGTAATTGAGTACCTATTTTTAATGTATTTACTAACAAAATAATAATTAACCGCATATTTTCAGTGGAACTTTGAATTAGGAAAGTTTTCAGTCGTCGATAACATACTCTGTTTAGTTTTTTGTATTTCAAGCGTGTGCATGCATTCAGACTCGACAGTCGGTTGGTTTCGAAACTTTTTTTTGTTTTTTACCGAGATCGTTTCTGAGAATTCGACGTGCACACCACAAGTATGGTGTATTATTACTAAAACTAACCAATGTTTTTCCGTAGACAGCGCACCGCATTGTAGGGGTGTTAACCCGGGTACCACGGTTTGAGAACCGCTGGTTTATCGTTATAGTAGTACACACTGAGACGTTATGCAATCGAATCTATTGTTGCAATACGCGCGCCGTGCCGCGCAAGTGCTTATTCAATCCGATCGTTTAATAAAACAATTTTCCGTGACAACAACACTAGTGCGCGCTTTATTTGATGTTGGGGGGGAAAAATGAAAGAAAAAACGAAAAATTACGTCGATCCGGCGAAACGACGCGACGAAAACGATATTATTACATTTCATTATACTTCGGCCGTTATCACCGGGCAACGTGATATCGTACGAAAAACCGTGTTCGACATAACGTTATGTAATACTTATGTCATGTATGTACTCGATTCGTCCGTACATTATATTTATGTATACCACGCGGTAGTTGTATGGGAATCGTCATTTTTTTATTTTTTTTCATAATAAGCTCGAAGACACACTTGTTATCATTATTATTATCATTATTATTATAGCGACGACGACTATTGGACTAAAAAAAAACACACACACAAAGACCAGTAAAAAATAAAATAAAAACAAAAAATATAGGATATTAGGTATAGTGCCGATACACGTTGTTTTCCTTTCGTCGGCGACGTTTCTCTTCGGAGGTTTTCGCCGAAGAGAGCTTTTTTCATTTAAAACATTTACCCCGTGAAGCAATCTGCACTCTACCGTCACGTCGTCGTCCTCTCCTCCTCCTCCTCCTCCTTCAACCCCTGACCCTGCGGAACGACGCAACACGTATATCAGGAGACAGAAAAGGTGGTTTGGTCAAAACCAAAATCAAGCGGTTTCCTCGACGCTTGTGTCACGTATTATTATCATGGACCGCCGCTTTTCGGAGGATAACCTATCCTTTCGCCGACGGTACCCTTCAAAACCCACACTGCCGCCAAATTCTCCTGTCTCGTCACCATCACCATATAGACCAGCGTTTCTCAAAGTTTGGGTCCCGACCCACTGGCGGGTCTCGGGTCAATTTTCGGGGGGGGTCGCAAGAAATTTATCGAATTATATAAATTCTCAAAAAATTACGTTTTTAACCAAACTTCACTGTAAAAACGATGAAGTAGCACATTTGCATACATTTGTAAAATTATATTCACTATACACCGAATAATAGTTAACAAATTATTAATCTAATTTCGATTTTTAAGAAATATCTTTTTATCATAAAAATGTAAAACCATGTGGGGGTTGCGATAAGTTTTTGAAGAAAAATTTGGTTCGTGGTCCTAAAAAGATTGAGAACCATTGATATAGACGATGTGGTTTTTTTTTTTTTTTTTTCGTAGGTCTGTATTATATATATATATATAATATATTTATCTTTTATTTGATTCATGATTTTTCTCCCGTCCGACAGAGGATTCCGTCAGAAATTTTGCACTCCGATACAGGGTCGTGTCCCCTTATATATAAATATCACCTGCACCGCGCCGTCGTCGCCTTTTGCCCGTCACGTCGACATTTCGATTTCTCGACGATATAGCAGCGATTCACCACGCGCGCTGGGCGTGATACGAATTGATCATTTTGAAACCGCCGCCGTGAAAATACACACAGAAAACAATTCGACGTCTGCCCCACTTGGAAATGCATTAGGCGTACGGTTATTATTATTATTATTATTATTGTTATTATTATATTGCTATGTGCCTGGGAATAGGTGAATTGTTTTTTTTTTTTTTTTACAAAAACAGCCAAAGCACGACGTCAATTTCGTTTTGCTAATACGATGAAACGCTGTGGGTGGAGAAGAATTCGTGTAACGTATACGATTTCAATGAAAATCTGAAATTTTTATTTTTTTTTTTTTTTTAACTTTATCTTGTCTATTTCGGAACACCGAAAATACGCGTAATCGTAGTGTTTTGTTTTATTTGAAATTAATCTAGTCAAAACAGTTATAAGTGGTTTTGAAATATATTGTTTTTGTAAGTAAATTATACAAAATATTATTTAATATTAAACGTTCACTATTGTTAGGTTAATTCATTCCCACTTAAAAAGTGTGATGAATTTTAAACGAGTGCAATTAATAAAATCTGTAACTCATAATTGTCTAAGATTGTCTAAAATTTACAATCTATTCTGAAAATAACGTGGTTAAGTGGGGGAAAACTCATAATTCTATATTGTGGCAACTATATATTATTTAACGAGTAGTTCGCGCGTGATCAAACTCGAATTTCTTGATATTATTATGTAATATTCTCAATAGCATTTTTTTTTTTTTTTTTTTTTAACGCATCTGATGCGTGAAACACAAAATTTGCTCTCAAATATTATTTTCCCCGTAAAGAAAAACGAAATTGGTTGAAAAGTTTTTCGAGCGACTCGATTCCCGAGTAGAATAAATATTTAAAAAGTTTTGTAATTCGTTTTTAAACGTCATTACTTTATTTAATTTCTCACTGCTATTTAAATTCGCGGAAACGACTGTTTATAAGAAATTGCATTCAATTAGTTCGTTCAGACTCAAACGAAATCTTGAATAAATGATTTTAGGTGGACCCGAAAACTTTTAATTTTTTTCGTTTTATTCGTCTTTTAATTTTATACTCACATTAAGCAGCGATGCCGTTCTGTTTTTCCAAAGTATTTTTTTCCTCATTTTTATTTTTTTTATTTTATAGTTTCTATAAAGTACGCCAAAATACATTGTTTTCTAACAAACATTTATATATTTTATAAATTACGCAATTCTTTCAAATATCCAAACTTTATGTCAGTTAAAAAAAAAAAAAAAAGTCATAGTTATTTAAATTATTTTAGATTTCACACGAATAGTTTTTATTATGTTTTATTCAAATTTGTAGTCGAATATTATTAATAAAAAATGAGGTTTCCAGCCTCTAAACCATTGTAATGTACTGATTGGGTTGACGAGGGGGAGGGGAAATGTCCCAAAATTATGGTTTACTTAATTTCGACGATAAAACGTGGTGGCAACCCTGTGCGTACTGCATGAACACTGTATAAATATTGGAACACGGCGACGTGTACCCGCTGCGACTTAAAATATTTAATTTTCGAGCTTGCCGGTTAGAATCGCGAGTTTATTGAAACCGCGCCGCCTGGACTTTTAGTTTTATCCGCGTTGTACACTATAAGATTTTAATTAGTTTTATTTAACAGCAGGGTGATTGAGAGAAATCCCAAAAGGTCTTCATGATTTTCCTTTGGCCTCGTACACACCACAACACTCTCTCTTCGGTAAACTATTTAGTACAGAAATTACGACGTCGTTGTGTTTAGCAAAAAGTGTTGTGTGAACGGTGTTCGGGGAGGGGAGCCAATTTATTTTTCAAGCCAAAGTTATAATTGCTTTTCGGCGAAAACTTCACACAGAAGTTGTCCAATGATTATTAAATTATGTATTGTGTCGTGTATGAGGAGTGAGCGAGCGAGCGAGCGCGAAGAGGGTTGGTTTTTTTTCCCCCGCCGCCGCCGTTATCATCGCTAATTCCTCTCGTCTGATCAATCCACAGGCTCCACACAGAAACCCTCTCAATACAAGTTTTCCCCGCGAGCAACTCTCATGCGGTTTCTACGAGTTGGCGCGCGTGCGCTCTCGGCAGACGTGACAGTGAGTGTTGTGAGTTAAAACGGCGACATTTAAAGTAATTTGCATTTATATTGAAATTTGGTTCTTTTATTTTTTATATGTTTTTTTTTTTTTTTTTTTTACTTTTTCTTCTTCTCGTTTTTCCGGTTCTAGTCTTTTAATTTAATTTCGCTCGCAGTATTTCACCACCCCTGTTTCTTCATAATATTATATAATCGAATGATTAAAGATCGGCCGACATCGTTGTTGGTTAAATATTGTAAACTTAGATTTTCGATTCTATTGCGTTCGCTCGGGTGCGCCGACGGAATAGTTTATAGACTTCAAAGATAAAGTCAATAAGTATTGCGGAAACATCGGACGCAGCAGCGTGGTCCCAAAAACAACACGAGTTTTAAGTTTTGCGAGCTGCAGTGTTCCTGAAAAAGGATGTTGCTCGTTCCTTTAAACTTTGTTCGCGAAAGAAAAACAAACATCGACATTAAACAATAGGTATTTCCGCGAACTTATCAATGTGATTGCAGTGATTTGTAAAAGTCGAATTTATAATTTCTCTGCTCGGCATCCCGTGTAGAATAGCCCCAATTGTACCGTCTGAAAAGCATTTATTGTCCTTTTTTCGTATTCACGATTTACGATTTACGTAGGAAAATAATTCGAATTTAATCACGTGTAAATAACATCATCCATACGCGTATCCGCGAAATCCTCGTATTTTATATTGTTTTGTGTATGACGTCCTTAATTTTCAGAACCATTGAAGTCGGTCATTGAAGTGTTGTTATGCGTTCATGTGAATGATTATGATTGTGGAGAAAGTTTTTGATAAAAATAATCCTTTGTTATATCCAAAATTGTTCCATTCAACAGTATACTAAACATTACACAATATATTCAACTATAAGAATGTTAATTATTAATTGATTAATTGATTAATGCTTAATTATATTTTCTTTATGCGTAATAGTCAAATTTACCTATCCTATTGATTGAGGAAATGCAAATCATTGAAAAAAAAAAAATGTGTATATATAGAGATCGATCGATAGGACGCATGTAGTTCAACTGTTTTAGTGTACACATAACGGTTGGGTGTGTTAAACGTTGAATGCGTAAAACATACTCATGGAACGATGGAAAAAAAAAAGCGTAAAATAAGAAGCAAAAGCACTTGGTGCTATAAATCTACCGAAATGCGCTTATGAATCGAGTTAAAAATGTAATTTATTGAAATATAAAGCCATTGTGCGAGATGAAATTGGAATGCATTCCATTTAAGCGGAATAAAAATGTATTTAATAGAATTCCGTAATTTCTTTTTCTCCCTCGTTTTCATGTAATTTGAAAAAAAATAAAATATTTATAAAAATGTAGTGCGTCTCCGGTGGTATTTACTATCATCAGACTCGGAGTGCGTCATTATATTCTTCAACAACAATGAATAAAACGAAAATATATCCGAATTTTTCTCATCGTGACCTCCAAAAAAGTTAATATAATAATTGTAGATCGAGTTTTTTTTTTCATTTCTGTATGTAAATCGTGTCTCTCGTCGATATTTATTTAATGGGGTAGTATTACAAAAAAATTCTGGAAGATGACATATTTCATATTCTGAGTGACGGGAAAGAGCTACTGAATTTACAATTATTACATTTCAATACTTTTTCTTATTTATTTATTTATTTATTATTTTTTTTTTTGCGTAAACGCTTTCTCTATTTGAAAAAGTAACTCCGTACCCTGATCAGACGCTCCCGATAGAGAACACAAATAGTATTGTACTTGATAGAGGCTTAAAAAAATACTTGTATATTTTTAATAATTTAATTAAAACTCCAAAATCTAATGTAGGTGCTAGAAACTTATGATTATCACCCATTACCAAAAATAAAGAATTTCAAACCGATCAATTTTATTATTTTATGAGCAGTTCGGTCAATTTTTAATAATAAAAACTATGAATTCAAAAATATGGCGAAATTGATTGTTTTTACGAATAATTTAATCAAAACTGAAGTTTATTCTACTCGAGAAACGAAGAATATTCCTAGTGAAAATTGTGTCTTGCATTTTCGCAATAAAAATATTGTTACCATCGGCCAAGAAAAACTTCATGAGAAATACCTATGATTTTGCTCATGTATACATAAAACAAACGATTAGGTATCTTCATTATAAGTTTGTCACAATTTGATTGAATTTTAGTGAAAAAAAAAAAAAAAAAAAAAAACGTAAAATGTTTAATATCGTTGTGGGAGTCATTAGACCTCATCATGATTGATCGTCGTTTACATTATTTGTATAGTACGTTTGTCAGCTTATCGACGTATAATTTGTGGTGTATTTATTATATAATTCAAAGTCGTCGTGTCTTCCCGAGCATTAATTATACGGCTAAATACGGTATTATTAGTGGGGGAGGGGACATTTACCTCGATAAATATATTATCTAAATCCATCAACGTCGGCTGCGTTTGAAAAAAAAAAAAAATCAAAATAAATAACTTTTTCAGCGATTTAATTATAATTGGCGCGGCGCTATTCCCCCGTCCGCGATTGCAAGTTGTCGCGGAGTTGTTCGCTGGCATTCAAAAATCTCTTTCTAAAGAGACTGTAGCAAGAGTTACACCCCGTAGCCGTCCTTTGATTTTTGCCGTCGCTTTCATTAGTCCCCCCCCCACTGCTGCTGCTGCTGCTGCTGATGTTGCACCCTTAGAATCCGTGGACCGTATAGATTGAGATAAATGACTGTTTTATTCAAAGACGTTTCACGGAATCGAGTTCGTATACAAGTCGTCGACGTGCACTGGTAGTCGTGGGGTGAGTCGGGGGGGGGGCACGTGATATTCAACCCGGGGGCGTACGCCCCGTCGGTTCGTAAAATCGCCGTATATATTTATGTATTGTGTACACCTGATGTTTGGGGCAGGGTAGTAGTAGTAGTAGTAGTAGTAGTAGTGCTCTGGCGAGAGAGATGCGAACAAATTGTACTTCTCCTTTATTTCTTTCCATTCTCTCTGCCACTCTCTCTTTTATTGTACCCATCATCAAACGAAGAATTGTATAATAAATTCGTCTGCACACTGCCAGCTCTGTTCATGGCTGCTCTGTTGTTGCGTTCCGACTAGCTGCTCGTGTACACTGCACGTTTGCTTGTGCGTATGCCGTATGCGGTGACGTTGAATAAAAAATGTCCCTCGATAAATGTGAAAGGGAAAAACAGACCGTAAGGAAAAAGTCGGTTTTTATACGCGTATATTATGTGCGTGTGCATAGTGCGCGGGCAGAGGAAACGGAGAAAGAAAAATGGTATCGCTTAAAGCCTCGCGGCCCTCGCGCAGTAATAAGCGCGAAAAATAGTGAGACGGTGGTGCAAAGCGCGCCCGCGTAGGACCGTGGGGGGGGGGTGGAAACACTCGGAACGAGAGTAGGTTGGGTGTGTAGCTGAGAGGAGGAGGAGAGAATCGTGTCGGAACACGCCGCCGAGGGAATGTGAAATAATAACAAATGGCCGACTTCGTCTTATTGTACGTAATTTTGCGTGCGCTAGTTTTATTTTTCTAAAAAAAAAAACGAGTAAATTCGACGTAAAGAAAAAAGAGAGAGATCGAATAAATGACCTATCCAGTTTTTTTTTTTTGCTTCTGTTTTATTATATTCTCCAATCGAACTTGTTCGTTCGTTTTCGTTCGGACCGCTACTGATTCCTGGACACGGCTCCGCTCCCTTCCCACCGTTTCATCATCCCGTTCACCGATCTCTCCAGCTTTTATATATATATATATATAAACGCGTGTATATATGGTCTCGAATAACTTATCAACGTCGGAACCGACGGGGAATGTGTCGTGTACACATATTATGTATATACATAGATAACGGAAATCGCTGTCCATTCGTCGCGGTGACCGTCGTCGTCGGAAAGAAATCACTGACTATTCGACCCTTAAAACTGCACGTTCGTCCGACGTAATGTATTTTTTATTTCATTTTTTTTTCATACGAAATATATACGTTTCGGTTTTATTTTCATATTCCTCGAGTCGCGTTTTTGAAAACTAACTTCGCTCAAAATTCAAATTCACTCCGAGGAGTTTTCAAAATCGAATCGAAACTCTTTGTAAACAATGATTTTCAAAACCTTCGACCGATTGCATTTCTACGGTTTTAAAACAAACGTATTGAAAATCATATTTACTTGGGTTTTTGATCTGGTTTTGAAAAATACCTGCAATGATTTTGATTTTTCAGTACAGTCGATAAATAAAAACTTAGGTCATATTTATGTACTATGTATTCAGTTATATGAATATTTGATGTAACATTAAACCATATTGATTTTACAATAATACATACATGTGTACATTTTTATTTTGTTATAATATTTATTTTACACTCCCGCGTGGTCTCTAGCTCAGTGTTAAATTCTAACCTCACTGTGTACTACTGCTTATTATATTATATTTAACTCTTATATCAACAACATTTTATATCCGCTTAAACAATAGTAGTAAAATAACGGTTTCTTGAAAATGTTATTTTTAAAAGCTCTACTTTTCTCTGTATTAAGAGAGCTAACGTACGGCACCGTATAATGTGTGTATTTAATAAAAAAAAAAAAATCATCTGTTTAATATTATGCGTGGACGTATTGTATTTGTTCACTATTAGGCGTATTTGGTAAATTATTATTAAATGTTTTTTCCCCTTTTATTATTCATGTGGAGTTTTAAAACGCGCACCCATACATAATTGCCATCTAAGATCTCAAGATAACTATTATTTATAGTCATTACTTTTCGCTATACACGTTAATCTAATTATTTCGTTTGATAATAATATTTTAACTGGGCCCACGTCTATATGTGCGTAAAAAACGTGTTGTTATTATAATTACTAGTCTAAATTAAATATTATACGAAATATATTAACAATATACTCCGACACGAGTGTGCAATTTAATTTAATTATGTTTTTTTTCTTTACATGATAACTATTAATTATAATTCGTATCGATTATTATATGTGAATATTTCATTTATTTTTGCTAACCTTGGATCGTGAGAAAAATGATATTTTAAACAATAATATAATAAATATAATAATTTGATAAAATTTATCAACTTATCGAACGTTAAAACATTAAACCTCATCGACTGTTGATATACTCAAAAGATTATGTATTATATTCTTTTTAATAATCCGTATTAAACTCTTTTTGTCCACGATAAATAAATCTCAATTGATTTATGATTGTTTTCACTGTAACAGAAAATAAACGTTATTATAAACGCGAATATTACCGAGAGATGCGATAGAGACAAAAGATATGAACGCTTGCAAAACATTCATAATACGATTAAGCGAACTGGCGCATAAAAGATTATGATGAAACTGTTGTAAAATAATAAAAAAAATAAAAATAAAATAACTGATATGTGCACGCATATAGCTCTGCTGCTGGAGTTTCAATTATTATTATCTTCCTTTACTTTATACCGAATAACATTTTTCTGTTAGATATAACCTAACCTATTTAATTTCCTATTTTTTTTTAACAATATTTCACATTCGACCAAAAATCGACGTTAAATTACATAGACTTTCCTGCCCATTTTCATATCGCTTCGTACCACACGAAAAATGTTCATCTGGGAGAATATCGTGTGTTTAACAGACTGAAATAACCTACTTAGAGCCAACATTAATCGGTTTAACTCGTGAAAATCCCTGTCTTCGTATATACGTAGTTCGTCGTAAGTTTTAGAGTGAAAACGAATGATTTTTTCCTTTTTCTCTCTCCCATCTCTGTAATCTCTCATTAAAAGAAGAAAAGTTAATCGTATATTGTTAACGTGCGCGAAGAAGAAGCGACTCAACGACACAACGGGAAATTATAAACGAACTGTGTGTGTGTGTGTGTGTTATATGCGTCGTTACCGCGTTTAAAGTTTGAGATAGAATTTATTCGACTTGGTCTCTCGTTGCAAAGAGAAAAGCAAAGAGCAAAGAGAATTCATTATTTCCACACGTTATTAACGTACGGCGACGACGAAATCGCATAAAACCGGTATTGTGTACGCACGAGAAAAAATAAATAAAAATAAAAAGACCTATTAAGTACCCTAACCTATACGTATTTGAAACTAATTAAATTTAAATTCACTCAATGAAGATAGATAGAAAATAAGTTTTGAGCTGGCTCGGGACGATACTTACCGAATGCATTTATTTAACTAACCAAACCAGTGTAGTAACTGTGAACATAACATGTGGTTAACAGGTATATCCTCGTGTCTTCCATTATCACTTTCCAATTTATTTTGACAATTATTATTTAAACGGATTATACTTTCTATGACGATAAAATAAAAATTATTGTAAAACCATCGCTAGGAATGTTAAAAAATATTTTTCTCCGCAGGTTGGTCAAAATTTCAAATTAATTACAAACAATATTATGACAATTACATGTAAGTTTTTAAATAACGTGAATTTTACTTACCTGATTTATCCAACCCAAGATTATAATATATTTATAAAATATGATTGTGTAAAAACACTGATATCTACTAGTTTAGTGTAAACAATTTTTATGCATCTTATATTCTAATTTAAAGTTCAAATAAATGTTATGATGATCACTAATAACGCGATAACCTTAAAAGATTTTATTGTGGAGCTCTCTGGGAACGTGACATAATAAGTCTTTCATATATTATCCGTGTTTATGACACATTAATTTTGATTTGATTTTTTTCCATAAGAGCTGCGGGGGAAAATTTATTTGGGGGAAAAAAATTGAATTATTCGATATCTTATATGGCGAATACAAATCGCGTACTTTAGTTACACCGGTACACACTTTGGCCACGTCATGATCCGCGCTTCCGTTTTACAGTGTATTTATATTTTCTTTTCTCCTTTTTTTTTGTTTTTTTTCTTCGTCAATAATAAAACGGACACCGAGAGCGCAAAAAAATTTTCTTTTTCTTTTTTTCTTTCCACGTTCTCAGCCCACTGGGTGTGACGACTACGCGACGACGACGGCCGGCTTTTTGTTCAATTCACCCGGCGGCGGGCGGTGGCAGCCGTATATTCCTCGAGAAGTTAATTACGAGGGTATATCACGAGTTTACCCCCTCCCTCACACATCTCCGGACCGCCCCTATCGGTCCGGACACGGAAATCCTTAACGTCATCGCCCGCGGTCACACCATGTATATACGTATGTGTACACTTACTGCTCGGCGGGCGGCGCGGCGTGTGCGTAACCGGAGCACGTGCGGCACACGAAACTCATAGACCAGTTTCCAGACGATTCCCTTGGCTATATGTGTACGCACTGCGCGTACTACTGATAAACGCACCGGGCCAGAATAAACACCGTTCGTGTATACCATTCGTAACCGTGATAACCATCTCGGTTACCATACCCGCTCGCCCCCGCGCCGGCGTGTTTGATAATAACATTATAATAAACGCTATGATCGCCCGTGCGCGGCGATGAACAACGCGCGCCAAAGTACATACAATAATATTATTGTCGTGCGGCGAGAAGCTGGAGAAGCAACACCGCACTTCGTTATGGGCCATTCTATGCGGACAAAGGGGATGGCATTCCAAAACGTGTTGTTTCCAAAATTACCAAAATCGATTTATGCGTCGATTCTCTTAAAGTAAAAAATACTGCAATCGAGGTACTATAAGTTTTTTTTTTTTTTTCAAAACGTCCTTCGTTAAGATCGATTCATCATCAAAACGTAATATTTTTGATATTCAGTAGTTGGTTTGTTCGAAAAATTTGAACGAAACTTTGTGATTTCAAACATCACCATCATAATTCGTTATGTATCATACTACCGATAAACGTGGAATGGAATTGTATTAATTACAAAAACGTACAATTTCCATGAGATTTCAAAACGGGTTTAAAAATTATGTTTTTACTAATAAAAATATTTTGCGCGTTAATTATTGTTATTATAATTTTTTTTTCTGTGTATTTCAGAAAAATATTTTTTCATCCAGTCTCTACTATCACTATTATTCATAACGAATTTCGCCAAAATGTCAACCCCCCCGTCAAAACTGCTCATAGCCCTCCCACAAAATTTTGAGAATTACTTAAGGATAATAATGTCTTAAGGTCTAAATGCCTGGGCTAAATCAATCAAAATTTCATATTAGCCCCCCAAAAACATTTTCCAAGTTGCGCCAACGAAGCGGTCGACACGCAAATCTCATAAATTTCCGGTTTTCACAAATGAAATGTAATTATTTCCACGATAAATAGTCGGCGGCTCATTATTAATCATTTTCAACGCTGTCCGGTACACTCGTATCATCATTATATTATTATCTGATATATTGTATAACGCGTACATCTCGTGCGACGACGGTTAGTCACAATGGCGCCTGCTGTTACGGCGAGACGGGTTTGTTGTTGTTTACTCTAGTTTTCTCGTGCGCCGTTTCGTGATATTGCCATTATATATTATTATTTACCTTCGTCGTCGCATTCGCAGTTGATTTCGGACAAACGCCTTTCGCGCACCTAATGTTGTGTGTGTCGCACCAGTGTTTCTCTCGGTAAACACTGAAGCCTGATGTTTGTTTGCGTATACAATAGAGTTGTTCTCTAATCAAAACTCGACGTCGGATTTGCTCGGCTGACTCGGCGGGGCTGGAAGGAAATGATGGTGGTCGTGGTGGTGGTGGTGGTGGCGAGAAGGGAACCTCATTGTTCCATACCGTGTATTATCAACATTATTATTATTGTGTTGTCGGGCGGCGCGCGCGTGCGCACGTTATCGGTCACAGATTTCATTCGAGGCCGTGAAGCGACGACGAGAGCTGCTGATGATACACTTGTGTCGTTGTTCGCACGACGACGACGTATATGATATGGCGTTATTCACGTCGTATCCGGATGACGACAATTAACGGCGGAAAGAGACAAAAATACGATGATGATATTATTTATTTATTGAAATAAAGCCCAATATAATGATACATAATAATCTTAAAAGTAACAACAGTATAATATTGATAATGTAAATATAAAACTTAAAATTAATTATAATAGTTTAATAAAACACTAAAGAGAACACGAGGTATGATTTAGGTCTAGTCCCTAGATGATGAAATGATGGATCCTCATTCGTTATCCGCATCTTTCGAACCGAAGGACTATTTAATAAATAATAATGCATTGAACATGGAACGGAAAAACACCACGAGAGTTGAGAAGAGGGATTCTAAAGTTCAGTTTATTAAACAGGATAACAGGATTTGACTATCAATAAGTTTGTATAGAAATGTTAGATTGGCTTCGATTCGTCTATCCGCCGAAGTGGCCAAGTGGAGGTGATGAAGTACTGGATAGTGTAGTCATGTGGTGAACAATCAATTGAAAGTCTGAATTATGCATACTTTAAAAATTTACAATGAATTCGTTCCAATTGACTAACCTAACCGTATTGTATTATATACTTAGGATTGAGCCCCCGTGATTGAGTTTCGGTCGGCAAGAGAATATAATATTATTATTATTATTATTATTATTATTATAAATTCCGTAGTACACATAAATCGTCGATGGTATAACGGCATCGTCGTAAAAATACTGCAACAACAACAATGATACCCACCGCGGTATTAAAAAGACAAAAAAAAAAAAACACCGTAACCTTATTAAAACAATATATAGCGAACGACGTAAATGCTAGGCAGTATTATACGGGTATTAAAAAAAAAAAAAAATAAGTCATTAAAATTTAGTAAGTATAATATGCGCGCGCGAGCGACCTGCACCACCATCCACCGGGTTTTTAACGTCGGGGTGAAACATTTTATGCGATTTATGCGTCCGAACTCGATTACCGAACGTAAATTACGACCGCCGCCGCCGCCGCCGCCGCGTAGGTTTGCAGAATTTATATATTTTATACACCGGAGGGAGAGGTACGAACCGTGTAATCGTTTTATTATTATTATGGTTTTTTAATGCGAAAATAGCGAAACTTAGTTTTGTCATTTCCCGGGTGAACGGCCGGCCGGGTGGTAGTAGAGAGGAGGGTAAAGGGAGACATTCCGGTTTTCCGGGTAGCAAAAAAAAAAATCAAAACGTGGCGGCGGCGGCGGCGGCGGTCGAAAGGCATTTGTATTCATACCGTAGTAAACAACAAATCGCCAGAATCGCCTTGGCCGATTAATTACTGACGCGGCGGTGGCGGCGGCGGGCGTGACTGACAAACGACTGGAGCTCGTAAAAATAAATCATCAAAGGGGAGAAATCGACAGCTGGGGCGGCGAACGGGGGACGAGATGAGAGGGTGTTGGAAGTCGGCTGGAAAACGTTCATTATCGAGTTTTTAAGAGTTTTTTAATGAAAAATCTGACGCCGGTCCGTAGTGGCGGCGACGACGGCAATGAAATCAGCGTCAATTCGCAATCATTTTTTTTATTCCTAATCTTTTTCTTTTTTTTTTTAATTAATCGAAACTTTTGAAATTTTGTTTTCACTGTAATTATATACTCGTTTGAGGGGTCGGACTGCGTGAGAAAAATACAGTTAGAAAATAAATACGCCTCCGCTCCGCCACGTATACACTATAGGTACAGACGTACAGTGGAGTGAGATTAATTTATTGTTAAATGTTATATCGTTATGTCGTCGTGTCGACGATGACGACGGGCTTTTGACGACAAAATAAAAAAAGCCGGACATACTTCGCACGATGGGTGTACTTCGCACGACGGGTGGTATTCTCTTGACGGGCGTATTAAATTTTAAAGAAACGATAAATCATTTCTTCAGTAAAACGATTCTGAAC
>JAIPRM010002277.1:0-23226 GCA_025469315.1 Stegophylla sp. TES_Ste_2020 | reverse complement strand
TTAAATAATTGAGAAATTCAAAAAATGACCTCTTTAAAGTACAATCTAGAGGCGAATTGGGTTTCAAAAAGTTATTGATCGAAACTTTTGGACAAGTATTTCTATACGAAATGTTGTACACAGAAAAAAAAAATAAAAAAAATAAACATCATTGTAAAAACACTAGCTTCTTCACTTCGTTCAGAATCTAAAAAATCCCATTGTCAATATTTTCTTCACTCTAAATAAACATGTTTTATATACATATATATATAATAAATTTAAATAGAAATAATGATAATATATAAAAAAATTAGGTATCTAAAAACTTCAAATTTTTTCAAAAAAAAGCCGCTTCCTCTAAAAAAGACGCCCTGGGCTCCAGTCTACTCCGCCTGTTCCTAAATACTTCTCGTATACTTCGTTTTTTTACGGGTTCAAAATTATTCGTGACCTCAAGTAAATAATAATAACAATATACAAGACGCCAGGTCATTACCACCGCGCATGGTCTGCCTAGCATTATTATAAGTATTATTTTACAATTATTTTATATTATTACGGCGCACGCATACGGTTTAAAAACACAAATAACTATTCTGATGATATTGTTTTTATTGCGATATTAAACAGACATTATTATAATAATATGTGGTGTGTTATTCGCGAAGAACGTCACGTTCCGCACTGACGAAACGGGCAATAATTCCACTATAATAATAATATATTATAGAGCGCGTAGGTACGTTGTATGTTAAATATTAAAATGTATTGTTGTTGAGTTACGACCAGACGACCCACGTGTGTGTGTGTGTGTGTATGTACCTGTGCGTAAAATAATGTCATTGGTGTACAAAGCTATATTTGAGGAGATGTTTTGGTTATGTGGTTGAATTCTATCTGCATTCCAAATAAAAAATTTTCTGTTTATTTGATACAATAATAATAATAATAATAATATAATAAAACCTAATTAATTGAAATAATTCATTGTGGAAACCTCTCCCCCCACACACACTCTCCACCACTGGCCAAGGCACGAACTTGGAGTGTGTAGGTGGTGTGTAATGAAATCATCAAACACAAACAGGTGGCCGCCAGCAGCGATGACCGTACGAAAAAAGTTACCCCGCAGCCGCAACACGAGGAAAAAAATGTCGGAATTGTTACGAGAACTCATGCGTAGGCGCTGTCACTAGGGTGATTTGAATTTCAAATGTAAACGGTCCGCCGTCGTGGAGCAAATTTATACTGGATTAAGAATAGAATGTATTATATTAATGTAATATATATATATATATATATATATATATATATTAATAGTGAAACCTGTCTTAAATGGAATATTGTATGGGACTGATAAAATTTCCGTTTTATACAGGTTTCCATGTAACTGAAGAAAACGTATGGAGAAAAAATTTGCCAAAATATATACAGAATAGAATTCCGTCTTATTAAAGGTCCGCTTAAGACTGGTTTCACTGTATACATTATTTTACGTTTAAATGACCACAAATTTTGTACTTTAAAGTTAAACGGTTATAAAAATAGAAGTTGACTCATGATTTTTAAAAATTTTCAGGTTAATTAAACATATTATAATAAATATATATTATATATGAGTAAAATTATGTTAAATTTTCAACTAAATTAACAACAAGAATTTAACATATCACCAGATAAAACCTTAAAAAAAAAAAAAAAAACACAAGGTAATTTTAAAATTTTATATTTAACCCAAAGTCCCAAGAATTTTGAAAAATCACCTCTTTATAGTGCCACTTAGATATGATTTCTGGTCTAAAAATTACCGTATGAAACTTCAAGACAAGTATTTTTATACGAAAAAGTATTTCCATTAAGAGAAAAATAAAATGAAACCACTAGCTTCTTCGCTCCACACTTAGAACTTAATATTGTAGTAACATTACGTTCGGGTGCAGTGTATAGGCGATGCTAAACGGTAAAATGGACCGAGTCAGATAGCATCTTTTCTCGATTTTCTAAAAACTATTGTCTTTTGATCGCGATAAAAGTCCCGCGCTCTACGGAAACGAACTGCGATCGAGTATTTAGTGATCTCCCCGGCGGAAATGATATCGTTATTTAACACTTTTTCTGTTAAATTGTTTTTAACGTTTAGATCATTAAAATCTGCTCGCAGCGCATTTATTTTAAATAATTGTACTGCATTGAAATGTAACTCGTTAAAAAATAATAATCATTGTAAAACAGAATAAATACGCGTACAGTTTACGATTTTTTTTTTCGAAGTGAAACGAGTGTAATTATTAAAAAAATAATTTACACAATTTCATTTATATCTTCTTTCCAAGTCCAATAATAATATTATTATTAGGGCCCGGAACTTGATGCATTTGCATTTTTTTTTTTTTCTTTTGCAATAGTGTGTTGCTCGTCTCTATAGAAATTTGATTCATGAAATACAGAATCTAATGGCACAATTTTTATTTTGCATTTTTTGCATTTTTGGGGAATTTTTCGATTTACTGTCATTTTTTAATATTTTTGGTGCATTTTTTTTCATTTTTCATTCATCTTTTATTTTATTTTTGTTTATATTATTTGAAATACCAATCAATATTGAGATATATACATGTGGACTGTAGGGTTATAGTCGACCATGTATAATACTGTTACAGAGTAGTCAAAAAATGAAAAATTTTAAGAAAAGTAGAAATTCTACAAAATGGAATTTGTAGAATCCTCAAGAGTATTCTCAATTTTTTTTTTTTGTCAAGTTTATAAAATATAAAACATAAATGCTTAATATCATTTTTACACTAGTAGTTCAAGAATTTGGACAAATAAAGAAATTTCACTAAATTATTATTAAGAATATATTAATATTTTTTTTTCGAGTGTATAAAACGTAAAATATATATATTTTTAATGTCATTTTTTAACATTTTAATGTAATTTTACGCATATTTTTTAGTGCATTTTTTTACATATTTTTATTTACATCAAGTTCCGGGCCCTAGTTATTATCAACACTCTTGAATCGCAAACCTACCTCCTGTCAGGTCAGTATCCCATCATATCGTCTTAGCCTATAATATCGTTTACTTCGTTCAGACGATGACGTTGGTAGTCGCACGTCGGAAAACTCGTGAGCGTTAGAATATACATATAACCATAACGAATGAGGTTTTTTTTAAACGGTCAATGCTCAATTCGTTAAAACGTCCGAGAGTGCTGAAAACCACGACGATACGTTGTAATATAATAATATGTATTTATAATTCATGGACCGCTCGCTGTTTTTTTTTTTTTTTTTTGTACAGGACACCCACGTTAACCGTTTGTAAAAATACAAAACACGTTTTCCGAATATATTTCATAAAACACGGAAATCCGTGACGTCATTGCCGTGTTACGGCGAATCGTGTCTATTTTTAACGTCACATTATAATATAATATTATATTAAATCATAAAAATTTAATAAAACCGTCGGATCGATTTTTTAAATCGTATATATTTGCACAGACTTTATAGCCGTTGTGGAGATAGTGTGTGCGAATATTACGAACGTTTGTTCGGCACGTCGTATAATCATAATAATATAGTTCAACAATAATCGCCGAAAAAAAAAAATAATAATAATAACTAAACCATTAATGCGCTTGTAATATTTCTCCTATGTTTATGTACAGAAAATTTCATAAATCTAAGCATGCATTTATTTATCATTAAAAAAAAAAAAAAATGCTTGAATGTCGTCAGCAGAGGTCGGCGGCAAATTCATTGGTCAAAAGATTTTTTGAGAGTGAAATTTATTTTCTTCAAGAATTGTGCGCTTAAGAGTTGGTTTAAACTAGTTAATAACTTACGAAAAAAAAAAAAAAAAAAAACGCCCAACATTATTCGCACGATGGGTAATATTTACTTCTCGGATGGAAGGGTATGTTGAATTTTAAAGAAACGATAAATCATTTCTTCAATAAAACGATTCTATGTACAAAATTCAGTTAATACACAATATTATTTGTCAGTTTCATATATAAATATAAATAATAATAATAATGTATACCATAAGAGACTGATACCAGGGAAAATAATTTTGATGAGAAAAAAGTGTTTGAATAAAATTCACAAAATTAATAAAATTTTTACATATTAAAATCCTTCTTGCACTCAAATATTCTTCATATTATTGTCAAACTATATTCAAATTTTAATTTGATGAAGTTTTGATCAGAAAAAAAGTTTTAAAGACGTTTTTGTCAAATTTTAGGTAGTTCTTCCAACATCGAAAATGTTCTTTCCCCTATAGGCTATATAGTATGATTAAGATAATTTAAATGAGACCAATACATATATTGAAATCGTGGCAGAGCCGCGATTTGTCGACTCTATAGAATTCAAAAATTTTCAAATACGTTGTAAAAGTCATAAAAATTAACAATTTTTTTTTTTTTTTTGCATGAAAGGGTTGGTTAATTTGCAAAAGCGTAAATAAGCTTGGGGAGAAGGTGAGGTGCTAACATATTTATCTGTTTGATTTTGCTACCCTTAAGTGATTTAATCTGATACAATTTTTTAACAACTTAGGGACTTTGAATGAATTTATATGCAACTGCGTGGGGGGGGGGGGCAGTGTGAGTCCATGGTGGAACGTGTGTTAAATCCGGCTTTAGCTGCTGACCAAGTGCAAAAATCGTCAACCTATTTCGTATTATGGTGTAATCGGGGACCGGTTTTCGTCGTGACGCGCGACCAACACGGTTTACGCGATTACCAGAAAGGCTATAGTAAATAGCACTTAGTATTATAACCAGAGATTGAGATTTATTGGACATAAAAAGTATGATCAATAATAATATGCACTTAAATTCAAAAATATAATCTAAAAAATAAAAAAAATATATACATTTTTTAATCATACACCTGAACTTAACAACAAACAAAAAAAAAAAAACATAAAATTAGAAACGTTTAAGCTTATGATTTTACAATGGTATTTATTATTATTTTTGTCTTTCTGGCAACACTTTTTTGGATAGAAATACTGTTCGAAAATTTCGATCATTAACTCTATATAGATTCGAAATCACACCCAGATAGTACTTTAGAGAAGTAATTTTTCAAAGTCAGCAATTTCAGTCAAAATGTCCTATTATTCGAATTCAATGCTTATAATATGCTATTAAGTTTTTTTCTATTTAGTGGAAATTCGGAAAGATGCCAAAATGATTTGACGGCAATAAGTCTCACCCGAAATTAACCAGCATATGGTTCACGGAAACGATGAGTTTCTATCTAATGTACTTCTATGAAGTTGACCCCTCCCCCATTTATCCGCGTTCACTGTACCCGTGGAAACTTTATTTCTGCACTGATATTATAATATGCGAGTTATTCGTCGCAGTAGTATAATATAGTATACTTGGTAAGTATATATATATATATATATATATATATATATTATAAACAATTTGAAAATTTAAAAATATTATTTAAAACGATATTTGTTCGACTCATCTTACTGAAAATATCACGCAGCACCAAGGCCACGGCTCCTATTATCATTTCGTCCGAAGGTTTCCGCAAAGAAATTCACTATTCATGTACATAATTTTATTCATGTACATATATTATTTGAACGCACAATCCGTGGCGCTACCGGAATACGACATATATTAATATATAATATGCGTCCGGGAGGACGGACGTGGCGATCGTTTTGTAGCGTGTTTAATGTTTACGCGCGGAAAGAAGAGACTCAAAACAATAATAATAATAATAATAATAATAATAATAGTAATATTTTAAAAATGACCTCTAGCACGAAATAAAATTAAAAAAAAAAAATACAAACACGACATAATTATTATTATTATTATTGTTTTTGTACGCCACCGCGTCACCGATATGTTTGTGCAACAATATTCACGCGCGAATTTATTATTTACGTTTTTTCTTTTTTGTATACATTACAATATCATTATGATCTCGGCAAGTACGTAGAGTGTTTTACTACTATTTATATGCACGAAAACCAGTTCGTGGTAATAATAATTATTATATTTTATAAATAAACTACGCGCGGTCTATGGGATTTAATAATGACGCGATGCGCGCGCGTCCAGGGCTACTAACTACTCACCGGTTATTTCTTCTGCGGTTTTCGGGAACGTACCGCCGTAGTCCAACGGCAGGACGTCCGGGTTCACGTGTTTCTTCAGGTCGGCAACGCTCTCGTGGATCATGATCTGTTAACGTTAAAACGACGGTTCTAGTTATATATATATATATTTTAGTTAATTGTGGTTACAATAATTATTCTACTTACCCGATTGGCGATTTTCTTTTTCAAAATCCCCAGCACCAACGTGACCATCGATTGCGCGTAAGTGGGCATGTTGATCACGTGCACCTCGTGAATCCGCAACGGATACGCGGTCTGCAAACAACACGAGTACACGTGGTTTAATATTATGTTTTAATTATTTCAATTGTTTTCGAACGCGCGTTTAAGTTTAAAGTCAAACGAGTGAGCCAATCTCGTTTTGTCGGCTTTGATAAAGAAGTTGAAATATTTCCGTATGAGTATAAGTGTACGATGGTCATAATAACTAGGGTCCGGATTTAAATGCACTAAAAACCATCGAAAAATGCTCTAAAAAACAGCCAAAAATGCCCTTAAAAAAATGCAGTTAACCGTAAAAATGCATTTTACCAATGAAAATACTCTTAAAAAGGTTCTTTCTGTTTTTATATTTTAATTTGTTTTCCTTTTGAAAAATGCAAAATAAAAGTTTCACGTTTGAATTTTCTGTTACACGAAACAAATTATGTACTTTGAAAACGTTGCCTAAGATCACCAAAATAAATATGCATTTTGCACTGGAATTGGGGCCCTAGTCATCACTCACAAATGACGCGGAAAATAGTTTACAAGACGTAGAAGTCATCGAACTCCTAAAATATTTAAACTGTTTTAAATAGTTGTTTTCTCAATATTATCTGGCCATTTTCACAATAAATTATTGTAATATTTGCTAAATACATAAATTATGTATGGGAGCTAGCGTTTTTTTTTTTTTAATAAGTTCATAAAAAGTTAAACGTTGTTCATGAATTATTGGTATAGGCATTTAGATTTTAGGCACACGTAGCACTACAAATTTCAAACAAGTCTTAAAAATATTAAGACATCAAAAATTACATAGTATACAATAATTATATATACATTAAGTTTTAAAATTTTTCTTATATTATTTCAAATTTTTTTTCAAAAGTATTTTATTGGATTTTGACTGTTATTTTATTTATTTTTATTCGTTTTCAACAATATTTTGTTTCGAAATCAAAAATATCCCCGAATATGTCTTATTTTTGAAAAAATTTTTTTTTTCTACTGTGGCTCTCAATAAAAATTCGAAATAAGATTGACCCATGGAATGTTTTGAAAGGTCGTCGATCCGTGACCTCTACGTAATAATGTAAATATTATGTAATTTGGCACGAGTTCTGTTCCACAAATTGGATTTAACAGACACCCATTGATAGCGATAATAATGAATTTGCAACGAAAAATTAAGGATTATTATTTAATTTTCTTCGTACAAAACCGGTTATCGAAAACTAGCCGACGACAAGGAACACCGTCTACTTTATTGTACATATTTGGCCTTAACATTACATAGGATTTGAAATAATGAAAACGTGTATGTTGTGATTGAAATAACATACATAGGTTGGTGAAAACGGGTGTCACAGAAATTATACGTTAAGCATATTGCGTACCTCTATACTTAATATTTAAAGTGTACACTCCGTGCATATCATTGAAAACTACTCGTGAGAGATCCATTCGGTGACTATGAAATGATAAATTGTATGTAATTTGTAAATAATTGTATATAATTTATGAATATCAATTTCAATTTTTTAATAACTAAATGTACCTATATGAAAAAAATCAATTTAAACAGTATATATTATAAGCTTTTGTGAACTAATTAGTTGTTACATTATTCATTAGATAAATTTAATTGCTGTACAATGTTAGTTTAATACTTTTCAGGATTATATTTTTAACACATTATTATATTTAAATAAATAACAATAAACTACTCACTCCTTACTGTTCATTGATTATATTATATTTTATTTACTTGTATTTATTTTATCTTTTGCTGAGTCTCCCTGAAAAAATGTATAAAAATATTTTTCTTCCAATAAAACAAATCAAATATAAATACGGTGTAGATTTCAAACTATTCAGGTGTCGATTTCAATACATCTGTTCAGAAGTGATAATATATTTGATGTTTATAAACAAAAATTATGTGGTGAAATAAGTATTATTTTTATTACTTTTTTTTTTGTATGTTTTAAAGATTGTTTTGTGTAATTACATTATATACGTGCGTGCGTAATAACTAAACATATGACGGTGACTCATTTATACTACTTAATATGATATAATAATTACTTTTTTGCAATGGGAAAAAACCGTGAGGTATACGAGTCGGCGGATTTGTAATTTATTGAGCCATATTCTAGTGACCTTGACAATGAAAACGGGACCTCCTACATAACATTGAACAAAACCGAACTTAGTAAGTTTCACGATGCGGGTCATTAATTCGTCAGTGATTATTCGTAATATGACATTTGGTTCTGTTATTATTTCGTTAATTTTAGATTCTGAGCGAAGTGAAGAAGCTAGTGTTTTTACAATGATGTTTATTTTTTTATTTTTTTTATTTATTTTTTTTTTGTGTACAACTTTTCATATAGAAATACTTGTCCAAAAGTTTCGATCAATAACTTTTTGAAACCGGATTTGCCTCTAGATTGTACTTTAAAGAGGTCATTTTTTTGAATTTCTCAATTCTTCAATATTTTTTTTTGGAAAAAATTACCCAGAATTTGACAAAAACGACTCGGAAACCATAATTTTTCGATCCGAATTTTATGAAAATTTAAACATAGATAGAAAATCCTATAAAAAAGATTTTGGCGCGAGAAAATTTTGAAAATGATAAAAAATTTTTTGGACATTTTTCGAGAATTTTTTTTTTTTCTTATATTATTAACTTCCTTCGTTCAGAATCGTTTTACTGAAGAAATGATTTATCGTTTCTTTAAAATTTAATACGCCCGTCATGAGAATACCACCCGTCGTACGAAGTACACCCATCGTGCAAAGTATGTCCGTCTTTTTTTTTTTTTTTTTAGTATAATATGCGCTCATAAAAAAAATGTAATCGAATGCCAAGAGATCACGTTTTCCAAATTCTTTATTATTAAGGTAGTAAGATTTCTGGGATTATTATTAAAGTGTACAATTCGCGAGTACTGCGTTGGATACGTTCACGTTCGAGTGGGGTTTATTGTGTATTCGCACATATAATATTTATCACCTGCCACGATCACTAGTGGAAAAAAATAAAATTCAACACACCGCGGTCGATCATGTGTTGCGCTGTCAAGAATGTGAAACCCGATTTGAATTCGTCTTGCAATTTGACTTTACCACTTTTTAGGACTATTTTTACTCTAGGTATTGGAAATACATCTAAATACGCCGTAACAGAGACAGAAAATCATCATTTCCTCCGATCCCCTCGGACATGAAACTTAATTACCTTCTCAATTATTCTCACGTGTACAAATAGTCAATGTCATCATTTTGAATACTCAAATAATTCGTATTTTTTCTGTTGAACCTATATATATATATGGCGATGACGCGCACCTGTTGTCATTATGAAGAAAAAAAAAAAATTCTCGTCTCTTATTTCGCTAAGTTCGCCAACTCCCTATCGTCTACTAGCTAGTATTAGATTCTATAATATACACAATCGACGTCGACAGTCCATTTAAGACCGCAATACACTAGTAGAAGACTACGACATATTTTTACGGTGTAAGAAAATGCAGTACTACTACTCACTGTTGCACAGTAAACGAACTTCTTCAATTGCGGCAAAATCGTTGTGAAATGAGACATCGTGAATTTGTCCAAGTCGAAGATAAATATTTCCTTTTTGAACGTGTCCAGTTTCGACACTCTGATATCGATCGACATGAAGTTGACCTTAACGTAGTCGGCAAATTCTAAATTGTCTAATTCCGAAGATCTCAATCGACTTAAAGACACTCTGTAGCCTTCCGCAGTCAATTTTGGCAGAGGAATGAAAAGTCTGAAAACAAACGCAAAATTAGATCGATTCAAATAAAAAACGTTCAAGCGTATAATATGCATCTAATACTAAAATCGTGAACACTATATTTTCAGACCATGATTTGTCTTGTTAACATTTTGACGTTCATTTCACAGAAATTCATATTACATTCACTAGAGGCATTGGCGTAAATATGGGAATGCAGGTAATGCGGCTGCATTGGGGCCCTAAATCTAAGGGGTCTCTTCAGAAAATTGTTTTTTTTTTTTTTTTTGTCACTTACAAAAATATTTATGCATTAAAAATTAAAAAAAAAAAAAAATAGAAAATTACACTTAATTTTTAGAAACAATTATATATGAGACTATAAAGTCAGCTTGTAATGTTAACATAATATAATTTTTGAATACATTTATTATATCTATATAGAGGTATTTAATTATTTAATGAAATAAAAAAAGCAAGACATACTTCGCTTTTCTGTTGAGATACTATTAATGGGTGTGTTAAATTTTAAATTTCAAAGAACGATAAATCATTTCTTGTCTATGTTACACTATTGTCGATAATGGATCGAAATTTCAAGTTTCTCGTTCTAATAATTTTGGAGTTACTGTTAAATTACTGAAATAGATTTCACGAACAACTAGTTTACTGCATACTTTTCCGTTTTCGCTAAATTTTTCGGTAGCTCTATCTTGTTTTTGGATATTATAATTTACTGCAGTGAAATATGTATTCTTAAATTGCAGACGCCTCTTTTTATTTCCATAATGACAGACCAAGGCGAATAGCTATCTCCTAATTTACGTTTACGGTGCGTAGATATTATAGATAGATTATGCTTAGATATAAATTATATTTATTCATGATTATTATTTGTTGTTTTCATAAGTTCTGTTTTTTTTTTTCTGAGTATTACCTATTTGCTATCATGCAAGGTCGAGTGCAACTGTTATTTTAAACCATAGTTTATGATTGCACGCGTAATTTTAATTGAAAAATAACAACACATATTCGTTTTGATCAAAAAATCTGAAAAAATTGTAGCATTTTTTTAACGCAATTAGTAGTAACATATTTTCCTATTAAGCCCGGTTGGTTGATTAACTTACCAAATTTGGTTAACGTATATTATAATATGCTTATCGTTTTAAAAACCTGATTAAACTAATATTTTACGCTTCTGGCTACAGTAGATGGGGAGGTAGTAGGTACTCACGAATTTTGCATAGATCGTTCTAATGCTGGTGAAGTGGGATCCCTGTCGCCAAAGTAGTCTGGCACCATGGACTTGATGGTGTAGTATTGTTCCAATGACTCTTTGGTTCTCTCCATGCTGTTTTTGCAAAGAATCAAAAACAACCGAATTCTCCGTTCGTCCACTGCAAATGTGTTAACACGAATATTTTTAATTAAAACTCGTACAGAGGGTATTGTATTTCGTTCCAACTGATATTATTTTTATTTATTTATTTATTTTTTGTTTTTTATTTAATTTATAATAAATTGTTTTAAACTGCCGTATTTTTGTTTTTTTTTTTTTATTAGTTATTATTATTATTATTATTATTATTATTTGTGAACGTGGAATGTAAAGGACGTTACATTGTTGAATAATTTTATTATGTAAATATGAACGAATGAGTATTCCACGAATAAAGTTTATAATGTTCATATATACAAACAAAAGTAGAGAAAAGGAAAAAAAAAATGTAATTAACCGCGCTACCTATATTGCAATTCAATTAGTATGGTGTTAAGCGTTGGTTTTAATTTACAGTCAAATCACAAAGTACACTCCGTAAAGAAAACGAATGCTTTTTTTGAACCAATCATTATATTTCAATTACCACGACATTCTCCCGTGCTAAGACAGCGATTAAACGTATTTTGCATTCCATAGGCTCCCTAATTTATAGGATTATTTTTTATGGATATGTCAATGCGTTTGTTTGATTTTTCTCGTTTTCCACATCTCCTAGTTCACCTGGCAACTATAAAAGTATACTGCCCGGGTGGATTATTTTGTAATGTGTTGAAAATCTCCCTTCGATATAAGGATCTATGTGTACACTATAATATTATGTATAATATTTTATAGCAATAGAAATTTTGTAAAGTTTATTTTAATATTGTCACATTATGTTTACTTTCAACGTATTTAAATAATATATTTAAGAGGCTTTAGCTCGTCAAATTAATATAAAATATAATTTTTGACGGTTTGGGCCACCGTTTATGTCTTACACCGTAAGTACTTGTTGCATATAAGTGCACATTTTATCTTACTATAGTGATTTCTACCAATGGTATAAATTGTACTTAAACTTGTCGGTGAATTGTGAACGAGAATTTAGAAACTTGTGCGGGAAGGGCGGGAGGAAGTGATCGTAGGGCAAAAGATACACATCATTAAAGCTTTAATTACTGTTTGCGCGAAGCACAACGATACTGATAATTCGATTCGATATTGAAGAAATTTTCCTATATCGATGTGTCTAAAAATTATCAAAAGCATATTATGTCGAATATTCGATTCATTCGTTTCTGTGCCTTTGTAGCGGGCGAAAAATATAGCGTGTTAAAATGGAACTAAAATGAGCTTCCTGTCTCCTAAATTAATAGTTCTCAAATTGGGGGTACGCACCCTTAGGGAGGCGTGAAAATTAAAAAAAAAAAATTTCAAAACATGAAAACGTTTTATAGTAGGTATTATTATATACTCTGATTTAAAAATGTTAAATTGTATTAATATTTTTTCCCAATTCAAATAAATTCATTAAAATTTAACCATCATGAGTCATAACGTGTTGTACACATTAACTTGAAAAAAAATTAACTCGGCGCATTTTGAAGTCAAAATATTTTACATAATAATAAATAATGAGAAAATTCTTCCAGCTTCTAAGTTTCTGATACGCGTATATTTTTATACGTCAATTAGCAAGGCTCGAAAGTTCTAGCATATGTGTATTTTTTTTTTGGTTAGTCTCAGAACATCCAAAGTAAGATAAAAATGTGTTCTAAAATTCTCTGATGTCGTATACGAATTTTTTTTTTTTTCTATTATTTGTATATTTTCGGGTTTTAATGCTTTTTTATTAATTTAGGGTTTTTCGAGCTGTTTTCGGATATATTTTGACATAATTTCTGAAAAAAAAACACATTTTGTTAAAAACAATAACCCTAACAATAATTTATTCGGTCAAATTTGTATGTATATTTAAAAAATTGGAAGTAAATAGATCTCAGCGAATAATATTTCATGTTTTCGTCAGTCTGTAACTTGTCAATAGTCTAGTGTATTATTCGTGAGTTATAACGTTCACGTTTTTCATTAATTTTATAATTGCATTTTTTTTTCTTTTATTATTATTTAATAAATATATAATATTTTTAAGTTCAATGCATATATTTCCATTTTTCGTGATATCTATAGCGTATTTTTTTCGAGTTTTAAGTGCATATTAAAGATCTAAAAAAACCGGGGCTAAAAAGCAACTTTTTTTAATGTTACAAGTCCTGCTTTTTAGTATTTCTTAATTTAAAACCGGCAGTACCCTCCGCGTAAAAATATTTTTCATACAGAGTAAATACAAAAATTACAGCCACTGAGTAATTTTTAAGAAAAAGTACCCACTGAAACGAGTAAATTTACGATTCAAAAACTGTCGAACCAAACATTTTACACGATTTATTTTCATTCATTTCAACTTGATTTGAATCAATTCGAGTCGCGTCAATTAAATGAAATAAAATATAAACATTTTTTAGCATGATTTTTTATTCACATTGATGACTCTCATTAGCGTCGTTGCAAAAATAAACTGTACGCATTTCGGACGTATCCGTGTTTCTTTTGCGTCCCCCGGTCCTAAGCACTCGTTCGCTACCCGGGGAGTCGTGCAGCATCAGCTGCCGTAAAAAATGGTCATTTTACCTGCGGGATCGGGGAGATGCGTCTGTTTGCGCATCCATTCCGCGATGGTCTTCACGTCGGTGTCGATCTTGTCCTCGGACGTGCCCAGCTCGCGGTAAATCTCTTTTAGTTGGTCCGGCGTGGGCAGTATCAGCGTTTTCGTGGCGGCCATTGTGCACAATTATTGCTGTCGCGGGGTGTGGTTGTCGTGACGGCGGCGGCGGCGGTCCGTCGGCCGGTGGACAGAGTGTTATCGACGAGCGCGTCTGACACTACCGTCGCGCGTCGGTGATGTGGCGGCGGCGACAAAAAGCGTTTGGAAGAGAACAAAAAAAATCAAAAACCTATCGTCCGTTTATAAACTCCCTGCTGCACTGAACTCGTCAACGGTTTTTTGGGACGGAGGAAAATCGTCGAATAAATTTTAATAATAAAAAAAGGCATAAACCGTTCTCGTTTGAACCGGCTGCTCGGGCACGACCCCGAAACGTTCTGAGAAAAACGGAGAACGTTTCCGTGTGTCTTATTAATATCTTTGGACACAGCCACGCCGGGGATTGCCGTCGACCGTCTTCGTCACCGTTCGTTTTCGTTGTCGTCGCGTTAACGTCGTCGTCGTCGCCACGTATCGATAACGACTCGTAACCGACCGCGGTCGTTCGACGCTCATATACTTACGAATCCGACACATCTCCCCCCCACGGCACGACCGGACCGAGGATACAGCGCACGCACGGTCACGGAAAACCCACACCACGGTTATAATCCAATCCAATACGAGACGACAGACTATATGATTATTTTGTATTTAGTATTTCGTGTTCCATTCGATCACGTGCCTGCCGCCGTCGTCGTCGTCGTCGTCCTGTGGAATGCGCGATGGCCGCAGAAAAATGTCGTTGTCGTGAAACGGAAAAACCGAAGCGTTCAAATCGGAGGATTTCGCCGCGTTAACGGCGAAAAAAACTACACACAACGTCGTCGGGGTAAACGTAAATCCGGTTCGACCGTTATACTAGGGCCGCGATAATTAGAGATTTGGACTATATAATGTGGGGCGGCAAAACTCGAAGAATGGCAAACCTTCCGATGAGCCGAAAAAAATAAATATATATGTTACGGGCAATGTACACATTGCCCGGTCAATGTGGTCCTGCCCCCGGGCAATGTGAACCAAGAATATTAATATCAACGAAAACTGTACAGTAGAAACCAATTTACGATTTGTAAAGAAACATTTGTACTGATAAAAGACGTACCGGGTAATTCAATTCCATTGCGAGAAGCAGCCCGTTCCTTTTCTAACTTAGGAGGACAAGGATATGATCGGTGTACTTGTACTCAGGGTTGCAAAACAAATAAATGCAAATGTAGAAAATCAGACAGACTATGCAATTCCAAGTGCCATGCTTGTGTCAATCTTGTGTAAATAAAAAAATAGGTACCTAATAATAAAATTATAGTTTATACTAAAATTAAGATAATAATATTGGTTATTTTATTTATTTATTATTTTTTAAATATTTGTAATATAATAAGATTTCGAAATTTAATTTATTAAATAATATAATAATTCGATAGATAATATATAACATAATGATATTAATTAATTTTTTTTTTCATTCCATCAATATAATAATATAATAAATCCATAATTGAATTAAATTTATTAGAAAAATTACAAAATGATTACATATAATATTCTTGGTTCACATTGCCTGGGCAGGACCACATTGACCGGACAATGTGTACATTGCCCGTAACATATATACCTACAATTATGTTTATAGGTGCTCGTAGAGACCGCCTTTGGCCATTGACCGCCTCTTGACTTTTCAAAACAATATTTTAACTTGTATCATTGTTTAAATAAAAATATTTCAACGATACGTTGAGTTCCATGTCGATGTCAAAAATTAAACTGGGTGAATAATATCTGGTGTATTGAAACCCGATTCGTTGAAATTATTTTTGTAACACTTTTTTTTCTCATTTAATTATTTTTTTCTTTATTTATTAGATGAAAAAAAAGTAAAGTATAGACAAGAAAGCCGGACATACTTCGCACCACGGATATTCTTCGCTCTTCGGGTCAGATACTCTTGGTGAGCGTGTTGAAAATGAGGAATATTATTGTTTTTTATATTATAAACTTCTTTCGATCAGAATCGTCTTATTGAAGAAATTATTTATTGGTTTTTTTTAAAACTCCACAAACCTACCAAGAGTATCTGACCCGAAGAGACGAATTTCGGATAGAATGTAAATATGTGATAATTATTGTTAAACGTACCTATTCAATATACGTAAAACTATAACTACGACAAAATATCGTAAAACTGACAATTCTTGTTGTCTTTAATTAACTGAAGGTCTACTCAGATTCGTTTTATTGAATAAATGATTTATTTTTTCTTTAAAATTCAACACACCCATCAAGACTATCCTACCCTAGGAGCGAAAAGTTTCAATGTTGCGAAGTATGTCCGAGTTGTTTATATTGTTTATAAATAATGAATTCTAAATTCTGTCTAAAATTAATTTACGATTAAAAGTTGTTGAAATTTTCAAGATTTAAGCAACATTACTTTTGGAATTAGTGATAACACATATGTCTATTAAATTTCATGGAAATGATTCATTTTGCTGTGATTTGAAATTTAATTGTCTTATAATTTTAAATTACCCCTACTAGTTTTAACAAAAATATAAATTTGAAGAAACTAAAATAACATTTTCCACATAGTAAAGAAAACTGATCTGCCATTTGTTGTGTTAACATTAATTTAAAATGCATGTAAAAAAATAATAATTAAGCAGAGTTTTAAATAGAAAAAAATATTATGTGAAATATTTTTGTAAAAATAAATTTCAATAGGAATAATAATAATAATAAAGATTTAAACGTTTTATGAGATTTTGATTGAATAATAATCGTTATTTTACGTGACAACGGCCTTGTTCAACACAAATTTTCACTTCAAACAATTAAAAAATAAATAAATAAATAAAATAATTCAATTTTTACTTTTGTAATAGTAACAATAATAATTATTACTTTCGGACGAGTATTCGTGTACGAAAAAAGTGTTCACGGAGGAAGGAGAAAAAAAATAAATAAAAAATAAAAACATTGTTGTAAAAACATAAGCTTCGTTCAGAATCTATAAATGGATGTGAACCAGCTGCTGCAGCTGCAGGACACTGTGAATACCAATTATTGTGTTCGATATGGTATTAGCGAAGATAGAACGCGCCACGGGTATTAATATTTATACGTTAAAAATAATTAACGCGTTAACAAAGCAATTTATTCATAAATATTAAGATCACGAGCGGCGATTGGCGGTGATGCAGTTTATTGAACAGAAGAGAAGTGTGAGCCAAAAAAAAGATATATCGTTAAATATTATTCTATACGTATTTTGTACAATAATCGACGACACGCCCCCGGGGCTTTTCGTCGCGTCACGGAAGGACACACGGCGGCGGCGGCGGCGAACATGTTTTTTTTTTTTTTTTTTTTATAAGGTTTTATTGTCTTGTTAACAACGCAGTGGTGCAATTCGGCGGTGTGTACGAGTTAATACTGCTGACAGTATATTGTAAAACATAACGTAGCTAACGGCTGCGCGCAATCATGACACCGCGCAATAAAATATAATATTAACGGTCGAATGTGTGACGTTTGTTGATTTTATTACAAGACCAAACGAAACAATTTATTATATTATATTATAGGGCTCGGAACTTAATGCTCTTAAAAAGTACTAGACATGCGTGCACTTATGCGCTGAAAAAAGTACAATTATGCTCTAAAAAATATGCACTTTTTTTTTTTTTTTTATATCAAACAAAATTTTCATAATTACACAAGTATTTTATTAATCAATGCCCATACTAAATACTTAAATGCTCTTAAGCAGGTGGATTTATTGAAACTTCGTAGATAATATCCCAAAAGAGTATGATAAAAATGTAAAATCAATTTACATTTCCAGAAATAAATATACAAAACAAAACAATTGCTTGAAAAACATTTCATGAATTTAATTTTAAAATTTTTCCATTAAATTATATCTATATATATATATTTAAAAAACCTAAATAAAAATAAAAAAATAACCGTTAAGTACCTAATTAAATGTATTATAATTCAATTTATTTAAGTATAACTTTGTTATTACCTTAAAAATATTGTTGTATTGAACCACTTAATATTTTAATTTTCAAAAAAATGGATTTGAAACACAGAGTAAAGACAATAATACATTTAATATCTAATGAAAACACTAAAAATGAATTAATTTTGTTTTTTTATTACCAAATTTCATATTTTATCATCAAATATGCTTTAAAAAGTTGAAAAATTAAGAAATATGCTCTTATTAAAACTACAAAATCACCAAATATGCAAAAATATGCACTATAAACTTTTAATATTTATTACGTAGTGTCGTGAAATGAATTTCTAGCTTACCTAGCAGCAATAAATCTAATTGCTCACAAAAAACTTGCAAATGCAACAACTTCCGAGCCTTAATTATATGCTATGTGGGGGAATTGCCGACTTAACGTTTCGAAGTATTTTTTCGATTTAAATAAAACAAAATTTAGCCAATTCACACGACGTATCTTATATATTGGTTTTAAGCTGTGAAAAAACAAACTTCGAATAATATTTGTTCTCATAGTTATTTTTAATTAATAATAATATTATTATAGTGTTCCGTGAGATTTACCTTTCATTTAAGCAATTAGTGTTGGCGCACTGCTCAAAAGACTCAAACGGGAATTATGTAGATTGAACACAACTGCTAAAAGTGTTCTAAATAGGCTAAACAGAAACGCGTTGTACTGTGTTTTTATACATATTAAAAACCGGTGCCAAACCACCAAAGTCACGAAACAATTTATTTGTACACACAGAACGTCGTAGAAAAATCCATAATTTACATGAACGATATATTTTGAAAAGTAGATTAAATGTTGTTTCAGAAAAACAACAATATTGTGGTGGAGAGATACGTATAAATAACTGGGTATACGAATATCGACTATAATAGAGGCCAACTTTTTTCTTTGTACTAACACGTCTTCCGTATTGCTCTTCATTGATACACTCCACGACGTAGTTCTCACAGCGCAATTAAACGCTACGTTTTAACCATTGAAATAAATGCCTGTTCTGTAGACATTGTACGATAGGAATAAACCCCCCCCCTCCCCCCATAGGTAGATTGCATAAAATATGACATAGATGTGTTTTAAAACAATTCAGGAATCGTTTTCCCTTTAACATGTATTGCATTATGCATACATGATTATATATATATATATATCCAATATAATTGTTTTTTATATTATTAACTTCTTTCGTTCAAAATGGTCTTATCGAAGAAATTATTTATCGTTTCTTTAAAATTCTACAAACCCTCCAAGAGTATCTTACCCGAAGACCGAAGTATGTCCGGCTTTCTTGTCTATACTACTTTTATTATTTTTTTTATAGATATCGTGTACCCAAACGTTGTGTAAGTATGTAGTAGTAGTAGTAGTAAATATAAACTTTCATTTTTATCCACGCCAATGATTAAAATCATTGTCAGTCCTACGCCTGTAAGTAAGTATAGGGAAATGATTGTTTTCTAAACTAATTGAATGTAGTTTCCCAGTCTTGAAAAGTCATGTTGATATACTGAGTTCCTATATACTTAATCGTCATGTAGAAAACTATTCGTTTTTAATTCTAGGAAAATTAATTTTTGTAAGTATCAATTTTTACGTCGTTTTTTGTTTTTATTTTATTTATATTTCATAGTCGAATAGCGTATTAGTTTTAACAAGAAAATACTATGGACAGTTTGGTAGTCTTGTCACACAAAAAAATGGTTTTTTGACAAACCTAATATAAACTGTTACATTTTATTATTCTCGCAATTTTCAAGCAAAGAAATTTGTCACTGTCACAGTTTTATAAATATTTTTTCATATAATATGATACATTGATATTTACATACTGTATAGGAAAAATGAGTATCAAAATGTTTTTAATAAATTCAAACCATGAAATTCTTTGATTTTTGTATTTTGTTATTTTTTGCGACAGAAAAATTAATTGACACACACGTCATATGCTAGTTTACAACGATGAACATTGCTAGTAATAAATATTGTAACATTAATAACATCATTGCATTACATGATAAACATTGCTAACATGCGATCAAGTACGCATGTATAATTTAGGCATACGTGTAAAATACTAGTTACTTAGTGACGAGGAAACCGATTAATATACATAATATATTCAAGTCGAATAGTTGGGTTTCTTAAACATTAAAAAAGAGTGTAGCAGGTATAATAATATTATTACTGTTCATTTATTTCTTGATATAGATAATGGGCCCCACTGAGGAACTCGTGTGGGGAGGGAGACCCATGAAGTCGTATCTATTTAAATTTTGAAAAATACACTAGTGTGCACTATTAACATCGAAAATTATACTAAATAAGCACAAATATTAGAAATCGGATAATTATAATAATAATTAAGGACTAATTTAATAATTAGCTACTAAGTACTGTTAAACAACGATTTGTATATTAGTGATAAATGGGGCTGTGAATTTGTAGGAAAGCGCATTTATTTTTTTGGTGGTTGTGAAACATAGCTTTGTAAGCTTTATAATTTGAATTATGTAATAACGAATCCAGTATGAAACTTTTATTGCGCATTTTTAAACGTTTTTAATTTTTTTTTCGTCATATTTTTGCATTTTTAAGTCATATTTTTCTTTTTTAGTTAATTTTCCAGTGTTTTTAATTAAATTCCGTCAAATAACATCTTTCGAAAACCTTTTTTTGTTTTACACAAGCTGTATATACGTTAAATTTAAAAAAAATTTAAAAATTAAAAAATTTTTTTTTTAAATATTTCAGGTATAATTATAGCATTATACAAAATTCAAATTCAACCAAAAATTTTATTTATTTAATAAATAAACATATTTTTAAGCATGTAAAATTTAATCTACTAATGTAGTAATGTATAATATAATATCCTATAATATCAATATAAATATAAAAGTTAAATTAAAACTATTTTAAGTGCATTTTATATTGAATTTTTTGCATTTTAAGTGTATATTATTTCATTGCATTTTTCACATTTTTTAATGCATTTTTTTTAAAGGTTTTAAATTCACAACCCTAGTGATAAATCTAAGTATTGATATTCGAAAATTCAATTATTTACACAGGGACTCATCGAGTCACCTGTTGACGAAATGCATGCAGGTGTATTCTGATAACATATTATTATTATGGAACTCGATTTATAACTAGATCCGCGGGTGGGGTTGCGGCGGCGGGAAAAAAAACCCAACCGAACGGAAAATGAAATGAATCGCAGAGATGTATTTAGCGAATTGCGGCCCGTATAATTGGTCACGTGTTTAATGAACGGCGAAATTGTATCGTTAAAAAATAATATATATATATGTGAAAACGATAAATTAACCGCAGAGTCTGCAGTGTGATAGGTATTCGCAGAGTTTACAATTAATAAAAACGCCCACTACACATAATGCGTGCGGAAGTCATAGTGTGTGTTGTGTGATAATATTATAATATATACGACCTCATGAATGCGCGTGTGCGTATTTTTACGAGTATAATAATATTATTATATGGCGAATGGCACTGAATCGCGGGGTGATGGTAGGGGGGAGGGGAGGGGAGGGGAGACGACTGCACAACAATAGCGACGAAACCGGAAATCGAAATAATTCGTCTCGAAGAACCTCCAGAAAGTGCGCGGCGGACAAGACGAACCTAGCCCAGTGGTTCTCAACCCGCGTGTCGCGAATTATTGTTAGGTGTGTCAACAAAAAAAAAAAATTGTTTGTACATTATATTATTTTAGATTTTAAACTACATAAACCTTATATCGTTGTAAAGAAAAGTTCACGCTACACCATTTTACAAACGTCTCGCTGAATTTTTTTATGAAAATATAAAATCTTTAACCTATATAAATTTATAATTTTAAATTCTGCATAGAGCGAAGAAGCTAGTGTTTTTCAATGATGTTTATTTTTATTTTTCTCCCCGTAAACACGTTTTGTACTAAAAATACTTGTCTAAAATTATGACCAGAATCTTTTAGAATCAGAATTCACCTTTAGATGGTACTTTTGATAGGTTATTTTTCGAAATCCTCAATATTTTTGCAAAAGTTTTGGGGAAAACTACATAAATTTTAACAAAAATGTCTTCAAAACTCTTTTTTTTAATTTTTTTTTTTTAATTTTAAAATAGATACCAGATAGACAATAATAATACGAGTAATAACATTTTTTTTTTCTTTTCTCAATTAATAGTGGAATAATAAAACTGGATGAGCAAAAAAATAAATTTATCGTTTCTTTAAATTTCAATACAACCACCAAAAGTCTATCCTATCCAAGGATCACCAAAATTACCCATAATGCTAAGTAAATCCGTCTTTTTTTAATAAACTGTTAACACGTATAGATGTGATAGTTTACATATAGATGATAATTATTATTTTTTCAAAATTACAATAACTGAAATTAGTGTGCCGTCGTATATAAAAGGTTGAGAACCACTGAACTAGCCGATATTTTCGCTCGTCGCCACCGCCTGTTTTTGCCCTATTTTCCGTATTATAATATCAGACTCTCGCCGCGGTCTCTTCCGTCGTTACAACAGTAGGAAGACTACTATTTTTGCGTATTTCTTCTACCACCTACTTATACTCCGTGGGTTTTTAGCCTTCGTTTTCGCACAGAATTTATAAGCGATTTCCGTGATTTCTATCATTTTTTCGTCCGGCGATTCGTCATTCATTACCTATATTATGGTCATCAAAGACAATAAACAATATATTTTGAGTATAAAGAAATATAGAAAAAAACAAATATACATAATATAATATTATGTAATATGTATGTATCATATTCGAATTTAAAACAATATTATTTTAGATTCTGAGGGGAGCGAAGAAGCTAGTGTTTTTACAATGATGTTTATTATTATTATTTTTTTTTCTTTTTTTTTTCTGTTAACACTTTTTCGTATAGAAATACTTGTCCAAAAATTTCGATCAGTACCTCTCTGAAACCGGATTTTCCTCT
>JAIPRM010002276.1:0-31407 GCA_025469315.1 Stegophylla sp. TES_Ste_2020 | reverse complement strand
ATTGGAAAAATGACCTCTCTAAAGTACCATCTGGGTATGATTCCGGTTCTATAGAGATATTGATCGAAACTTTTGGTCCAGTATTTCTATACGAAAAAGTGTTTACAGAAAGAGAAAAAAGAAAAAATAAAAAAAAATAAACATCATTGTAAAATCATAAGCTTCTTCACTTCGTTCAGAATCTAATAACATTTGTCCGCAAGTAGTGAGTAGTCCTACAGTTGCGGACAAAGTAACGAAAATCGTGTGAAATGCGGACAAGACATAAAAAAAGTCGATACGCCAATTGCGAACACGAATATTTTCCATCTTTTTCAGGACTCAGGACTCAGGACGAGGTACATTATGCATAAAAAAGGAACTACAACCTCTCGTTTTCACAAATAATGTTTTGATTTATGCTGTAGACGTTTGCACATAATGTCGAATAAAAGCTTCGTATTATAATAGGTTTTAGATCATTTTCGTCAGACGTCAAGATGGAACTGTCCAGAGATGTTAGTTTAATAGTTTTCATTTGGAATGATTTTCATACAATTTTCAAAAAATATTATGTTTAAGAATTACATTTTTAACTATTTTGAAAATTCTAATTTTATGTATTTTTACAACTGCACAATACTGTTTGTAGTATTAAATAACATAAAAAATAAGTACCTTCTTATTGAATGCATGGATAATAGTAATTTTATTAGATTCTGAGTTAAGCGAGAAAACTAGTATTTTCACTATGATGTTAAATTTTTTTTTTCTGTAAACACTTTTTCGTATGGAAATACGAATCTAAAGTTTCGACTAGATTTGCTTCTAGATGGTAATTTACATAAGTCATTTTTTGTGATTCTCATTTTTTTTTTTTTTTTTAATTTAGGAAAAACCATCCAAAATTCGACAAAAAGGACTCAGAAACTATTTTTATTTTTTTTTTAAATCTTAACTTCCAAACTTGACGAACATTTAAATATAGAGAGACAATAACAGAAACATAGAACTAGAAAAATTCATAGAAAGAAATATTTTGGTCCAAGAAAATTTTAAAATATGAAAAAAAATTTTAAAATTTTTTTTAAATTTTTTTTTCTCATTAAATTTTTTGTCATTTTACTTTATTTATTGGATAAAAGAAAATAAATTAAAGTAAATTAAAGAAAAGTAAAGTAAACAAAAAATAATTAAAGTAGAGAGCTAAACATACTTTGCACCACTGATATTCTTCACTCCTTTATCCAGATACTCTTGGTGGGTGTGTTGAAAATGACGACTATTTATTGTTCTTTATATTACTAACATACTTTGCTCAGAGTCGTATTATTGAAGAAATGATTTATCGTTTCTTTAAAATTAAACACACCTAACAAGAGTATCTGACCCAAGAAGCAAAGAATACTCGTGATGCGAATTATACCCGACTTTCGTGACTATACTTTATTTTACTTAACTTCGCTTTGCTTTACTTTACTTTTGTTATTTTTATTGAAATTTACTGTTTAATTAAAGGGTCTGTTACATTTTCAAATAAAAAAATTACAAAAATAAATTTAAAAAAAACATTTATTTTCAATTTTTGTATGTTTTTGAAAGTTCTCATATAAATTCCCAACTCTAGAATTGACTACAGACACGGACTTAACAAAAATAATAATTTCCGATCAAATGTTACTGTCGGTAAGGAACACAAATAATCGTCAATAAAAATGCGTTGTCCGCCACTGTTGTATAAAAAATAACGACCCAAACGTTCGGTCACAATTAGTATGAAATAGGTTTGTCCGCATTCGTACATCACTTTTTTACTGGTAACATCCGGGATTCACGTGGTTTTCATTAATTGAACGTCCGCATTTTGTATATTGTATAAACCGCAATTGTGTTATGTCCCGAATAATGGCTTCAAGAAATTTGTCCACTACAAAACGTATTATATAGCAAATGAGCAAATGAGACTATTTTCGGTCAAGAATTCTCAGTGTGTAAATTATTTGTTAAACCGAACAAATTCATTTTCAATTCAATTCGTATTGAAATGGTTTCAAAATATATCAGAAAAGCAGTTTTCTTATTTGGGATTTTTTCAACTCGTAATAAAACGCGATTAAGACATGTAAACACTTCGCGTTCTGGTATATTACGTGTGCGTTAGTGTATAATTTCCTTCAAAACGTTTCAATTCATCGACAATTACTTATTCGCTATTTATACAACCTGTAGATATATAATATCAATAAAGTCTAATGTATTTTACTCTGCTCATGTGTGTGTGTGTGTGTGTGTGTGTGTCGATTGAATGATCAATACGTTATTTTTTCTGTAAACGACGAATACACGTCGGTATTATATTACGCGCGTATGTTAGGTTCAAAGTACAATTTCGTTGTTCATAGATTTTTTTTTTTAACAAGGTTACTCTTTCGAACGTTTTGAACCGGAAAATACTTTTTGATCACAAAACATAATTGTGTAAGAGTTTCCGTAGAGATCGTTATGTGTTCTGCTGGTGGCACACCGCAAAGTAACGTTCACCCAAAGGTGGTAACACGAGAAATAAATAATAATATTTATTAAAAAAGTCGATTTCCAAAATTCGACTTTATAAATAATATCCTAGTTAGGAAAACTAATCACGTCAGCCAAACAATGCCAAAAGAAATCCCGAAATAAACCATAGTTTATTTTATAGGTTCGCCGTTCAACAGATAACCTTTAAAATATTCACAAGTGTTCCTTAAGTGCATTTCAAAAGACACAAAGCGGTATAAATAAAAATATTCAATGCATTCGTCCATTAAAGGGGTAAACGATGCAGATAAATCATTCGGTTAAAAAATTCAGACGGCCGAAGTAAAGAATGACAGTAATTATAATAACGTAAATTCTAATTGCTCGGCATAATATTTATATAATTCATAACAGAGTCCATTCAGTATAACGATTTCGTAAACTATAATGAAACTTATTACCAAATTATTTTAAAAGACACTCGGATAAATCCATAATAACGTTGCTTTTGATGAATTTAAAATAACGCTTGAAATCGTGAGATTTTTTTTAGATTCCTACTCCCGAAAAGCTATAAATTCTGAATATATTTTTGAAGCATAATTAAGTAAAATAAGTTAGAGTTTCTTATTATTATTATTATTTAAGTTCATATGAATAACGCTACTCTCTAGTAATTAAAAATATAATTAAATCAGTTAACGGTTTTTTTCTTAAAGTTTGAAATTTTCGAGAATATAATATTATGTATATAAAAAATACATTCAGTAAACGAATAGTTAATAATTTATTTTTAATCTTAATTTATACGTTTCTAAAGAATATAAAAAAGTATAGGCTTTTCCAATAAAACAAACATGTGTGTGTGTGTGTGTGTGTGTGTGTGTGTGTGTGTGTGTCTATAATTGATTTTCTTTTGAACACATAATTTACGGGAAAATTTTGACGGTAGTAGACTTTTAATGTCTTAATAATCTGCATTACCTTATGCGTATTTAGTGGTGGAGAAAATAATGACGAACTCTCGTATGGAATATACATTTATAAATTATTTAAAATATCGTTTTATTTCATGCGTTCAATGTATTCAATTTCAATTTAAAGATGGCTTTATATTTCTGCGAAGTTTACGAATTTACCACACGTTTATAATAATAATACGTAATTCAATACTTTATGTTAATGTTGTCTCTCTTCCTTTTACAGTGTTTTTGTTGTATAGTGATTTCATTCCTAATAAATGAAAATTCATAATATAATATACTAAACACGTACAATTATTAAAACACTCCGTTTGTGTATTTTTCTTAATTTAAACCTGGAAGTTTATACGCTTATAATATTATATGTATATACATAACACGATATTATATTATATTATTATGACGCGCATTAAAAGTAGTGATGATAATTTTTTTCTCTCTGGAACGAGGAAGACGACAAACCATTAGTGGATGTTGGAGCTCTTAAATATAATTGTCACTGTCAGTATTATTTATGTTACGATAGTGTTTACGCGTGTATGACGGTTCATACGAATAAGAGTTCAGATTTAAATCGAATAATTTATGATTTTTTCTGACTTGTATAATTATTGAACTTATAATTTTCTATTAAAAACTAACTAAAAACGGTGCAAATTATTCGAGTAATTTTACTTGTACACATAGTATTTTCGCTTATTAGAGTTGCGAAGGAAAAATTTATAAAATTACTTGAAACGAAATTCATTGGTTTTTCACAAAAATAACCATTTTCAAGAATCCATTATTAGTAATAAAATTACGTAAATGCGTCATTTATACTGTAAACTGTAAAGCATATTAACTTTGTAATTATTCTTCAAAAAAAGATATATCACGCATAAAATATAATTTGTTATTACACACGTAATAATAAATGAACATCAAACGAATTTGATAACATTTCAAAATTAATTCGAAATCTGTGAAAAGAATTCAATAGGTCAAGGGCTAACGGTAACATATTATAAATATGTATCACATGATATAAAATAAGAGCACCTAAAATTGTTTACTATTCATGCACAATTTATTAAATATGAAATCATATAAATACTGAAAAAATTATATTAAATCGAGGTCTCATATAAAGGAAAAATCTATAAAATTTCTTTTCTAAGTCTTCCATATGACATTTATATAATACAAAGTATAGGTGATATATTTGTGTGAGTAAGCACTCAATATCTTATTATTGAAGATTTCTAATTAATTTTATAAATTATTTGAAACAATAGATAATAAAACAATTATTTTTAATATTTTTTATTTGCAACATTTTTCTAGGTATTTCAGTTTTTAATAGTGACGGCATGCTTAATATTCTGACCGGAGATATTTTTTCTAAAACAATTGTGACCGTAGCAAATCTACTTTTTTGCTGGGTGCCCTTGCTCTTCTACTCTACCACACAAAACTTTCAATCTTTATATCTTAGACACCATTGCTCCAATAATAGTAAAGCTATTAAAATCATTTTAGAGGAAAATCTATTGAGGATTTATTTTTTATTGAAACCTAAACCTAAACAAGTTCTTATGTCCTATACCATAACATAATAATAAACATAAAATAATAATGTACAGTTAAATTGTTTCGCAATCGTATGAATAATACCATGGACAGACATTACACACTTGACTTTGGGAGGTTTTAAATAAATTACTTTTCAACGGCTACGTGTAAGACTTGATAATTTTTCTATAATATTACCAACACCGTGATCAAATGTGTTCAAGTTGGTCTATAGAATTTTACGGCCAGGAGCGGACTGGCTAGGGCGACGAGTGGGCGATCACCTCCTGGGCCGGTAAAATTTTGGGCCCATAAATTAAAATTAAATAAACGTAAAAAATACTTAATATATTTAGTATTATTTTGACAAATCAATCGAATAATCGATGTATTATTTTGTATTATAATAATAATATAATAAGAATATGTAATGACTAGTGTAGTATAGTAGTGAGCCAATGTTCAGTGTAAACCTAGGTTATAAGTTAAATATCTAAAAAAAGTTAGAAACTAAAAATCACTCTTACATTTGTTCGATTTCTGTTTTCCCGGAGCCGATTTTTATTCCCACTTGGCCTCTGGGTACTATGACTATTAGTCTAGTCGATCTTTTGGAAATTATTGTACAATGAAGAGCAAACAATATTTAATAACTTAAAAATAAGTATTTTGTGTGCGTGTGTTTAATAAATAAAAATTTAATAACATTTTAGGCCGAAATTTCTGTTTCCCTGGATCCGATTTTTATTCTCAGTCCACCCCTGTTTACGGCGTATCATACGTATATAATATTATTTTAATAATAATATTTTATTCATTTTTCAATTTGTAAGGAAATTATACAAATAAAATTTAAATCCAAATTGATTAAACAAATGATAAATGACTGGGAACGTTTTGTGTTTCTTAAACACAACGACTCTTTGGTACATTGCAATTACAAAAGTTAATAAAATGATAGAGATCGGCGGAAGAACGCGTGAAAAGAGAAATTGCATGTACATGCACAATAATGTGTACCTATATACACTTATATATATATATTATATGCCATAAACGAGTGTGTGGTGCACGACTAATGGCTTTCTCGTGTTTTGTCAAAGCTAATGCGATTTTAGTTCTCTATTTTTGTATTCCGAATGATTTAAACAAATTTTCGGCTTAAGTCGTGGCATAAACTTCATAACGCCCATAAATACAGTCGCGTTCTATCGCCTAATGCACGTTACACGCGCACGGTATTTACTGACAATTGTTTTCAAGTGCCGAGTTCGTGTGAACCGTACGGCTTAAATTATTATTATTAAATATTACGTCCACACGCACATGCTCGCCTTTCCCTCAGACGATCGTTTATTAAGCAGAGCCTGACTGCGAGTTATCATCATATTTTAGTTGTCAACAATTTACGAGTCGATGACAATAATAATTTTGATTTCGAATCGAATGGTTCAGTTCATGAAATCATAACAACGGTGTTAGACTAACGTAATTATTTAAAACAAGCCATAAAAATTGAAACAAAAAGGATCAACAATTTTATCTATATTTCTAATTACATTAAATTAATATATATAATATATATTCCGAACTTTTTACCATTGTTCGGAATTGTCGCTAAATAAGTTATAAATTCGTTTCGTGTTAACCAAGAATCAATATCCGTTTTTAAAAATTTTCAAAATACATTTTTAGTGCTATTTTTAATTTTGTTTTTGTAAATTTTTGTCTAGATTGTTATCTTGTTTTTTTTTTTTTTTTGCTCAACAGTGATCGTAAAACGTTGATTACATAATATGTTATTCCCATTTGTGTTAAAAAATCATGGTGATTTCTTCAAGATCAGTTGAATTTTAATATGCGTATTTATTCGATAAAAAATATAATTCGTTTTTTACATCTATGTAAACTACTCAAACAAAATACTCTAAGGATTAAAATTTTCTACGGAAAACGAAGGCAAAATAAACATATGATAAATATTATTAGAAATAAAAACGTAAAAACAGTTGTTAAGAATTTTGGATTTATAATGAAAACATTGTCACGAAATCTAACCTGTATCTAATGCTACTGTTGGATGCACGCGTTTTCATTAAATTCTAGAAATCGTGTAAGGTATAATGATTTTGTAAAACAAATATCGATATCAAAGAATATGTATATGTAAAAACGTAGTAATTTAAATATTGTTAACCACGATTATTTTTATTTTTTGTAAACAAATATTAACAAGCGCTTTTATTCGGCTATTGTTTTTGGTCGAGAGAAGCTGATACATGACTAATTTTAATTAAACAAGCACGGCTTTTGATGATTTATTCCACTTCAGATTTCCGCTCACAACAAGAAACCTTATCAATTACTGGTGAAATTCTAACATATAAAGGCAATTAATATATACTTGTTTGTGTCAGTAGGAAAATAATTCGTAACTTTTAGGCATGGCGATCCTAGTGTTAATATTGTAACTAATATGAGATCGAAAATTTTGTCAGTTTTATTTTTTTTTTTTTTATTTCATTGACTTTGCTCATTAAAAAAAAAAAAAACTATTTGAACTATTTTCAATTTTGTTCGCATCTAATACTTTCCAAACGATTTTTAATAAAAAATTATCAAATTGTAAATGAGTCTGAGGTACATCGCTTATTTGGGTGAAATTTAATTGATAAAGTATAATATGGCACGTGAATTTGTAAAAAAAAAATAATAATAATAATGAATTGAAAACATTTTTAACAAAAAACTGTTATTTTCTAGTGCAACTTTTGATAATTTTTAATACAATATTGCAATTAATTTTTCTAATGATTTACCACTACAACATCTGTATTCTAATAATAACCATCATTTCATATCTTATTTATTTCCATATTAAGTCAGCTTCAACGTATTTATATAAAACGAAACAAATTTAAACGCAACAATAGTGAAAAATGAATTATTGAAAGTTTTTTTTAATAATATTCGAGTAAACTACCTATATTAAATATATATACCTACCTAAATAAATATAACTACCTATATATAATATAAAATTAAAATTTATTTCAAGTCTTATAACAATAGACAATTTTAAAAAGTCGAATACAAAATTTATTGCGTTCCATAAAAGCGATCAAATTATGAATAATATAAAAATTCAATTCACAACGCCATATACGTACATTAGCGTAATGTGCTAATATTGAGTAGTGGGAAATTAATTTACGCTTTCTTCAAATATGGCATACAAAACGAAATATGTATGTATTTTTTTTCGTCTAAATCAACAAAGAAGTTTATATAAATTCGTGCTCCATAAGAACAATATTTTTTTAATCTTTTGAGTATGAACTTTGCCCAACCAAATCGTTTTGACGCTTAACCGAGGATAGTGCAATTTAGCATAATATAGTTTTTAAAACGACAAATTCTTTTTCGAAATGCCGAGAAAGTGCGTGAGAATTCCGACAGACGAATAGCGGTAAAAAATTAACCACACTTAGTTACATTATTGATATACAGTCAAATACGGTACGCGACACTTGTTACAAATTTGGACAAATTTTAAATACAGTAATATGTAGTGAGTTGCAAACTGCTGCGCATACAGGATTTTTTTTTTTTTTTTTTGGATGGGGGGTTGGGGAAAAATGTTTCAAAGTAAATTTAAGTTTCACACTTTTTTTTTCGATATTTTTTTAATTTTTTTAAATTTATCATCGCTTAATCGATAAATAAGTAATTACACAGTAGACATAAAATACAAACCATAAAAGCCATGAACATAAAATATAAAATACAAAATAAGATCACAATCAGTATTACCGCAATTAATGGAAAACTTGTTTTCCTAATTAATATCATTAAAAGTTTCGTCTCATCGCAGAAAATTCAGAGCTGTTATGATTAGAATTCCAATTATTACTACCACGAATATATAACTGACAAGAGAAATTAGGATCCTTGAGTCCCTGCCTTCAATCAGTCACTGATTATGGAGATATATACAATAAAAAACTTCCACGTTTGATTTTTGGGTGGTACATATAGCTATACGATTTAAACACACACGGTAGTACGTATAATACGGATTTATTGTACACGCCCTGTTTCAATAAAAACGATACTTTTACCTTTATTGACGCTTAAATTCTTCATCAAATTTCGCATAGCACTGAAATAGCTTTAGAATAATTATAATAATATTCAGAGCGTTGATTTAATTTTAAATTCTGAGCGGGGTGAAGAAGTTGGTGATTTCACAAATGATGTCTATTTTAATATTTTTGTTTTCACATTCTAATACTTTCTCTAAGCATAAAGGAGGAATATAAAAAAATTAACAAAAAACTATGAATTATTCATAACCGGAATTATTATGAAATTGAATATTATTTTATAACATAAATTCAAAAATAATGGAACTTAAACCTTTGGGAAAAAAAAAAACGGAGAAAGAATATGGATAAATATTATGAACAAATCAATTTTTGTTATTTAGTTGCAACTATAAAATTAACAGATATTAGGGTATCTTAGGTCTTAAAATAACACACATGCTATTGTTATCCTGAAAAATACACACGATTCTTATAGGATTTAAATTTAGTAGAATTTTAATCCAATTCAGAATTTGTGTGTGGGTGTGCGCGCGCGTGTGTTTATATTACTCGTATATAATAATATAATAGAACAAAGCATCGGATAACAAAAACTAATAGATAAATCACTTATGTGTATTGTGTTTCCATTGAGAATTAACATACATTTTGTAATGATATTACAAAAAACATGTATTGTAAAAATATGTTTATTACAAGTTTATATTTTTTTAAATACGCACACATTGTTTCCGTTATTTGTTTCAACCCAATGCTTGTCATATAACATTATACTCGTATAGTGTACATAATATATAGTGTTATATATTTTTTTTTTTTCAATAGAGCACCAGTCTTGCGGGGCACACGGGATCAGTGGTGCTCTACTGACAAAAATACTAATTTCTTTTTTTTTTTTTTTACAACGACGGGAGTGAAGCCGAGGTTAAAAGCTAGTATACGATAAATTTAATTAAATAATTAGCATATGAATGCACAGTGCGCACATTTTGAGACATTCATATATTATTTTCCAGATAAAACATTTTTTGAGCGTATTTTATTCGTTTTTTATGGAATAATACCATATTATTATAAGATTATATTAGTCAATATTAGCAGAATATTTTAAAATTTATTATGTGTTACCTAGAAATCCACTAGAATAGCTTTGTATTTTACTAGTATTCTGTATTCTTTAACTAATACTGCCTAGGACCAAGGGCAGATTGAACCACCGGGAATTGGGTATTATTCAGGAGTGCCGCTTCTTCAAATAATTTTTTTAAACAGTAGTTTGTGGTAAAAAATAAGATAATTATTTTGATAACAGATAATGAAATATCGAATACAAGTGTTTGTTGAAAATCATATTATACGAATTGTATAATCTGTTGTTACTAGGTATAATAAATACTCTATATCGACTAAAGTGGACTTAATTGCCCCCCGAAGAAAAAAAAAGGCTTCACTACGTTCCTAGTCGAGGTGGAACGGAGGGGGGGGAAGTGAAAGAAACATAACGATGAGGGTGGATATGGGAAGAGTGTGCGCTCCCGGTACCTCCCTCTTAGCGCACGAATGATTGCGTGTAGATATTGCGGACGGTCGTCATCGGTCGAATCCAATAATTTCGAGTTGTCTACGACGGCCCGGCGGCGGCGGCGGTGGTAAAAACGGCCCTATGACCCGACAACCGCGTTTGATTGAAAAATCTATATCACCCCCACACCGGTGGTTTTTGACGTTGAAAACGAAATCATTTTTTTTTTTTTTTTTTTTTTCTGAAACGCGGAGTGACGCTCTCGCGAGAAGTGTCGTGCAGTACCTCGAAGCGAGAATTTTCAATGTAAATACGTAATTTTAGTAGTGAGTTTAGATTTCAGTGTTTCTCAACCTTTTAGTCATTACGGACCAGTACTCTCAAATAACCATGGACCGTATCTTTTACAGATTTTAGAATAGAATAGAATAATTGAAATTCGCATACACTTATGACAACTTTACTGTAGCGCCAACATACCTGTGATATTCAGGTAAAAGGTCTTGAAAAAGTGATCGTTCACTAAAACCTATAAGTTGTGTCGTGGGACATTGAACCGAACGAAACGTTTCTCCGGAATCGCTGAGAATTTGCAGCTAGTATAGAGTACACGTCTCGTGATGGCGGAGACATCACGTCGTCTAACGACTGATAACAACCGTTCTTGCGGTTAAAATATTATACCTATGGCGGCGGCGTCGGGAAAAAAATAATATTATTAAATAAAAAAAAGACATCTGTGCGTGTGCGTGGGATGTCCGCGAGACGCTTACGCACCAAAACAAATTTGCAAACACGCGGCGTATAGTGCGCTCAGTAATTTATACCAATCTGAGTTTAAAATGTCGTTCGAGTTTCGCACTACGATACATCACGACCGTATACCGAACAACGAGACGTGATACGTTTGTTTTTTAACGCAAAATGGCGCATTACCATTATCGATATTACGCCGTTATTGTTTTTTTTTTTTTGCTTATATCGCGTGAAACGAATGAAACAATAATAATAAAATATTATTAATGTAGACAAAAATCGTTCCGCGTGTATTTTTCACAACTAACAAATGAACGTTTTCGAGAATAACGATTCATTTCGTATTAGTATATTGGCTGACCGTGTTTGTAAAAAAATGTACTTCGCACCTTGGGTATTCTTCGCTCTTCGAGTGGGATATACTCTTTTAAGTGTATTGAATATTAAAGAAACAAAATCATTTCTTCAATAAGCGGAGCTTAAGTAAATTCAAAACGATTTTACTCAAATATTATAACGCTGTTATTAGAACATTTTTTTTTTTTTGCTTTGTCTGTTTCATATTTCACTATTAACTGAGAAAAAAACAAAATGTTTGATGAGAAAAAAAAATGTGAGAAAAAATTTCCAAAAATATTTTTTTCACATTTTCAAAATTTTCTCGCGCCAAAATATTTATCATATAATTGTCTATCTATATGTAATTTTCATAAAGTTAGGGTTAACGAAGATAGTTTCCGTGTTCTTTTTATCAAATTTCGTGTAGTTTTTACCAATTTTTATGAAAACTATTGAGAATTTCGAAAAATAACCTCTTAAAAGTACCATCTAGAGGCAAATTGAATGTTTTCTTTCTTTTTTTTTTTTTTTGTAATAATCTTCCTATTATACAACTTAAGTCATAAATCATAATATCATATAGATACCAACGTATTATTTATTCTTTTACTATTAACATTTTTTATGTATAATTTAATTTCGAACGCACTCGTGGACATAATAATTATTACCCAATGCACGCGTACATATAATTAACAAATATGTTTTGTGGCTATAACATCGTTATATACATCATTACGCGTTCATTATCGTCTATATGATAACGTTGACCTCTCAAATCAATGATGCTCGCGTTACGGTAGGTATAGGTTATAATACTGATTGTCAAACTTCCATTAGACAGCAACGTAAAAGCCATTATTCAATAATTGTAATTATTATTACGAGCATCAGTCAAAGGGTTTGACCAGCAGCAGTTACGTTTAGAAAAGCACTCACAGATAATAATATACCGAAATGTAGTTATGAATCCAAATTATGGCTGTATGCGGTTATAACTTATTTGCGTCGTAAACTCACACACGGTCACGAATGAAATAATATTATATTCACGCTGAAGTAACACGAAAATGTTATTTTTAACCGTCGCACTTTTCAAGTGTCTAATTAATGGAAAAAATATGGTAATTAGTTTGTTTTCTGTGCGAAAAAAATTGTTTTTATTTGTTTATACGTATAAATGTGTTATACGAGTGATTTTATTAAACACGCGTAAATGTACACAAAAAAAAATCAAAGATTTTTATTGAAAATACATTTGTACCTAAAACATAATATTATAATATGATCGAGTCAACGGATATAAATGAATGATTCTAACCTGGGAATTGGAAATGTGGTAGTTGTTGTAAATTTATGAACAGTTTTGTCCAAAGAACCCCGGGGGCGCTTTTGGGATTGTTAAACTAATTTATACTACCTAGATGAACGGAATACCGATAAATCATCACTGTGCCCGTGTAACGTTAATTAAGAAGTAATTATTCCTCGATAAATTTACTTTACTTTTGAAATTATGCTTTAAACGTTATTAAAATGTTATTAAATTATTTCACACGAAATTAAACAGATAAAAAAAAAACATTCTGAAAGCACGACACGATAAATTATTTACTCACTGTATAAGTTACTCGAGAAAATATCTTACGATTTATCTTATAACATAATGTCAACAAATCTTTACACTGCTTGCCGATCGACACGAACGACAAATAAAACATTAATAAAATTAACTACAATCGTTTACAGTATGAGATTGGAACGTAATATAAAGCAAATCGACAATCTATAAAAAGAATGGAAAAGCTATGTAAATGAATGATTTTTTGTAAAATAGTAGACACGGTGCATTACATTGTACGGTGGAAAATAGATATTTTATGTCTACATAAATGTAATTGAATAAATTATAAACTTTATGCTTGTATTGCACCTCGTATGTTAAATAAACACGAAATATAAATATAATAATATAAATTATATAAATAATAATAATATAATAATAATATAATTATATAAATATAATAACACGACTATTAACCTAAATCGTTTGCCAGCTAGTAAAATCCCAACAGGTTAGCATAAAACTGCAAACAACAAAGTGCATTATTTTGCATTAAACTATTTGCTTTGTCAAATAGATTAATTTTTTATTATGTTTAATCTATCCGAATAGATCGAGAAAATTGGTTTCATGAGAGTGAACTTTTATATTGGAGTTGAATGCTTTTGGAAAGGGGGAGACACGAACACTATGTTTTACTATTTTTGCTTTTACACATCATAGTATATATATATATATATATATATATTACCCCATTATCAATAGGGCTGTAAGGGACGAGAATTTGATAGGTTAAAAAGGGAAGATGGCGATGTATTTCAGTTACCAGCTATGGTTATAAATAATAGACTTAGAGTTAGAGTTATATTGAAATATAGTTATACACCAGGTATCTTTAACCGCGACCTGCGGTCCACTTGTGACCCTCAGAGCCATTTTGAATGGGCAGTGAATAAATTTGTTCACAAATATGTTTTCTTCATCTTAAAAAAAAAAAAAAGAAAGAAAAATACGATTTTCTTTTTCAATTTTTATGTGTACAAAACTACAATTGTTGATGAGGAATGGAAAAGAAAACAATCAGTAATAATCAACTGATGGTGGATCCTACTCAAATCGGGTGAGAACAGAGAAACGAAAATGCAACTATTTAACACATAAATGGGCATTGGTACATTCAGCATCCTGCATTTGTGGTCAACTACATACCGTTAGACATATTATTAAAATGGAACAATGCCAACAAACAAGCTACGGGAAAGGTATTAATGATATCTATAAAGCTAGTAAACAATAGTTAAATAATATAAACCTTAGATTACACTGTCTATATTTTTTTAATTTATTTTAATTGAATTATTTACGTATTTTATTTATTTTTAAAAATCTTAAACATTTTATTAAACTGCTGTATTTTGACGTATTATTATAAAGGCATAACTATAAAACTTATTATTATTATGAATGTTATCTTAAATGTCTGATAGTCATATGAATAAAAAAACTTTAAAATAAATTGTGTTTCTAAAATATTTTAAACGCTATATAATATATTTCATATAAACTTTTTATTAGCATTATAAGGTATGTCATAGCCCATAGGTATTTGTAATATTAAATTACGTTAAGCTTAAAAAATCCCAGGGGCTGTGGGTCCATTTAGCACCCCGTGGTGGCCGTTCATGTGAACAACCATGATTACACTACCCCTAGTAACTTTTTCACTTCTCAGTAATCGTAAGTTCGTTACGTTGGGTGGAAAACACCAAGTTTTTCTTTTCAAAATATCAATAATAACGCGTAACAGTAGTACCCGCAAATGCCGAGAAATACGATTTTCAAAAATTCAATAAGTTTATATTACAGTGTAATATAGGTTTATGAAGTCAAATCGTATTCTTTATTGTTTAAATTCTTCGAGTATATAAATATAATATGATATAACATATGAAATGCCACAATACTGTGATACGATGTAATAACACGGTCTCGTTCGAAATTAAATATATATATATATATATATTTTTTTAAACAATATTTTATCGATTATTATAACACAGTAATAGCCCACCACCAGCTATACTGCAACATTATTTATCCTCAGCGGATAAGCCGTTGAACTATCTTATTTTTCGGCTTATTGGATTTTCACGGAAGCTTTCAGTGACATTCAAACAGATGTGAATTAAACAGGGCTAAAGTCCTCGCGGATCACATTTCACGCGGCAAAAATTGTATTTTATTCTACTTTATTTGATTCTCCTTGTGTTTTTTATTTTATTATTATTTTTTTTATTTTTATTTATTTATTTTTTTTTTTTTTTACGTCAGTGTCTTTCGTGACACTCGAGCCAACAACAATAAAAACGTTGGCTCCTTTTACTTGTTAAAAACCCATACTAAAAACCAACAGTCAAAGCCACCGTTGTGTATCATGTCAAATGAACATCGAACGAAACAAAAGTACACATCACAGAGGACGCGAAAATCAATTGTAAAATAAGATTCAAATACTTTGTAATTTCCCAAATTGCTGACGACGCAAGGCAGCGAGACGTCCCTTCCCACGGGGATCGTAACGTTTGGAATGGGCTCGGCAAACACAGGTTCCACCATAGATAAAACTGTAACATAAAAAAAAAATAATAATGCAATTACAAATTTTATTTATATGAATACGTCAGCGTTTACATGTGTGGAATACGAATGTATACCAGTAGAGTAATTTATTCGCGCAACAATTGCATATAAAATAAATGATCGTAAATCATAAAAAAAAAAAAAAAAAAATGTGGTATCGAGGCAATCGAGAAAAAATATTTAATAATAATAAATATTGTACACACTACGTTTTAATGAAAATAAGTTATTTCTTTACGGATACAATATTGATATCGACAAAAACGCAGGCGAATACCACACGTTGACTACGAATCGCGTTTAAGTATCATGATTTCTGACATTTTATTACATTGGCTTTTTTGTTTTTTTGGTTTAAAATACTTTTTTTTTTGAAGGGGAAGGGGTGGTTCACATGATTTAAAATTATGTAACTAAAAGTTAAAACGTTATTATTGACGTGCAATCAATTTGAATTAATACTAGCTAAGTGAACCTCAATCAGTTCGTAATGAGTATGCATGGACGGACAGGCTCACAGGGAAATCGGGATTTTCCCGGTAGACCCTAGTCCGTATCTTTTGTTGTGTTACTCGCCCATAGTCCACCAACGTTAAATTTAACATCCGAAAACCACAAAATTTGATTTCAGTTGTAAACGAGGTTTCTATTTTATAATATGAGGTACATATTATTCTCGAGGAGAATCATATTAGGCAAAGAAAGTGGTTGTGATATTGGACAGATTTCCATTGTCCAAAAGTTTAATGAAGACCCCTAATAGGTCAGAAATTACATTTAATAATATTATTCTATAAATAGGTTATTTTTCAAAATACCCAGTAATTTTTAACTTAATATATATATATATAGAGGCGTGAAGTTTAAAATGTTTATCAATTATTATTAATATTCTTGTATAGGCACACATTGTTTTGATTACGTATTCGAAAAGCATTTGACTTTTTTTAAATGTTATACATAAAACTTAAAAATTTCAGAAGTATTTTAAAGGTTTTATGTTATAGAATTTCAAATTTTAAATCCAGCTAAAATATTTCATTAATTTAAAATTTATTATTTACTTTTGTTTCTAATTTGCAAGTTTCATAAACACTTGCTAGATAAATAACAATTTAACGCCTATTTTCTACCTAAATTTCTAAATTTTACATTGTACAAAAACTTGCTCAATGTTTTTTTATTTTTTCAATGTTAAAGTTACAATTTCCTTTCATTTTTTACGCCATAAAAATTATTCAGAGTAAAAGAGATCATTTTTACATATTAAAGTTATCGCTAAATTAGCTTCTAGAAATACACGGTTTATTAGTAAATCATATTTTATGTAAAAGCTAGTTTGAAGTATTATAATAATCAAACATATTTAATTTATAAGTGTAATTTTATAACATATTTTTGGAAGTACGTTTCAACTGCTTTTCCATTCCTATGGGTTTATGTATAATGTATATCGTTCGAGAACTCGTTTTTGATATGTTTTATCAATTACCTACTATTTTTCATCAAACCATTTTAATATCGTGTTAAATCGATAATTTCAATTGGTTTTATTATTATTCTTACATTTCGCGATATTCCTCGAGTAATAATTATTAATTATTACTAGACTTCGTCAAATAAACTATTGCAATGGACACGTGGTATAAGTAACATTAAAAACAGAGTTCCAGTGAGTTTCATAAAAAATAATAATAATAATACAATTTTTATGTAATACTTTTTGTAGACTATAAACTACAGCCTACGCATAACGTTCGATATTTTTGTTTCGATCAGTAACTTTTTAAAACCGGATTTGCTTCTAGTTGGTATTTTAAAGAAGTCATTTTTTTGGATTTCTCAATTCTTCATTTTCTTTTTTTTTTTTTTTTTGGAAAAAACTATCTTTGGATAAAAATTTACAAATATATAGACAATAATAAGAGAAAAATTTTGAACATTTTCCTATTTTTCTTTTTTCTTTTAAATATTAGATAAAAAAAAATTAAATTAAAGTAAAGTATAGACAAGAAAGATGGACATTCTTCGCACCACGGATATTCTTCGCTCTTTGGGTCAGATACTCTTGGTGAGTGTGTTGAAAATGACGACTATTATCGTTCTTTACATTATTGACATCTTTCGTTCAGAGTCGTCTTATTGGAGAAATGATTTATCATTTCTTTAAAATTCTACACACCCTCCAAGAGTATCTCACCCGAATACCGAAGAATATCCTAGGTGCGAAGTATGTCCGGATTTCTTGTCTATACTTACCTCAATTACTAAAAAGAAAAAAACTATAAATTATTGCTGTAAGAGCAATGCTTTAGTGTTAATTTTCAAAAAAGTTAAAAATTATTTTTAAAATAAAAATACTTGCATTTGTCAAATCGTCCAGGGACACCCATTATATTTTAAATATAAGTTATATTAATAAACAAGATGATTTTATAAGCGTATCCTCCTCCTTTTTTGGCCGTAAAAACTATGTTTTCCATAACTTTTTTTTTCGTATTATTTTAAGGACGTTCTGACCCGAAGAGCGAAGAATGTCCGGCTTCTACTTAAAATTTATAAATTGAATTATTCAAACATGGTTTCTTTATTAAGACCCAATGTGTAACAAATACATTTCATTGCATCGATTACATTCAAACAGAAAATGTTCTCCAACAATACCTTTATTCCACATTCCATTTGCATTGGTTGTTTAATCGATTGAAAAAATAATAATATCGAAAATTCTGTTTGCCGAGTAATATTTAAACAACAATAATTAGTGTTTGAAATATTCACCCATGTAATACGCACTCAAAACGATTTATATTGTAGATTTTCTCCTGCCGGGCTGAGAGGGGAAAAGGGTATAAATTAATTATTTTCACCCGTCGACGATGCGATGATTAAAAAATTGCCACAATAAAATCCGCATTATCATAGGAAATAATGACTATATAATAACATCAAAGAAATTTTTAATTTCTTTAAACAAGTCGTTAAACAAATTTTTCGGTCAGTTGCACGTATTGCCATTGATGTCCAGAGAAAGATGCCGGAAGGCGATACTGCTCCGGTTATTTCGTAATTATTATTATTATTATTTATTTATTTTTTTTTTTTTGTCATCAGTAAAATAAAATAAAATAATAATGATGTATTTTATTATAAGAAGATATTTGGAAAAATGAAGGTCCATCGGCTGTTTTTACTATAAATTTCACTAGAACTAAGAATATATTATACACGCATATAATATTACGTCCATTAAATAATTTAATGAAATTATAGAAGTCATAACACTTGTTCATATATTCGTTTTATTTGCAGCAAACGTAAATTTTATTATTTTTTCGAAATCAATTAATTCAAGAAAATTCTGAATTCTGAATTTGTATTAAAACATTTTTAGCTAGATCATTTTTGTTAAAAAATATACAAAATATATACTATTAAAATAATAAAAAAAAATACTGCCCCCAAAGTTTCGTTAACCTAGAGCCTAAATTACAGCCTAAATATTGTAATAGTAAATATAGTTCTAGTTTAACGAAAAAACAGTCATTTAGAAAAAATTATTTCATCAGTAATAAATTATCAATGAATCATTTGAAAAACATTGACTTTAAAATTTATAAATAATCGTGAATTTTGTTTAATCGCATCCGAATCTTACTACTATTTATTTAATTCATACATTACGTTTTAATCAGATTCAATATGACATTAGTATTAAAGAGGCAGACATACTTCGCACCATTAATATTCTTTATTCCTCGAATTGGATGCTCTTAGTGGGTGTATTGAATTTAAAAGAAACGATAAATCATTTCTCCATCAGAGCAATAATTATGAACAGAGCTTCAGTTAATTCAAAAGAATTTCACTTAAAAATTTTATGGTTTGTTATTACAAAAATTATTTAATTTTGTACACGATCAGTTTTCCATTATAAACTAAGAAACAGGGGGGGGGAGAATGTTAAGAAAAAATTGTTTGAAAAAAAATAAAGAATAAAAAATGTTTTTGCACCATAACATTACTCAAATTATTTTTTATCAACATTTAAATTTTCAAAAAGTTTGGATTAAAAAAGATAGTTTTAAAGGCATTTTTGTCAAATTTTGGGTAGCATGTGATCAGAGTTCTCTACCGGAAACTAAGCTACTCACCAATTAATCCGAGCACTTTTTCGAAAAAAAAATGAAACTTAATTTATTATATAACCTTAAACTACTATTGGGTATGCTCCTCTAAAAATCTAAAATAGCAAATTTTTTGTGCAAGATTAACTATGTTAAATCGTAAAAACAGGTTTAAAAAATAAACGTAAAACATTTTCATTGTAAAATCAATAAATTTTATATAACACCATTTATTTTCAGTTCTAAAACTTATTGAAGAATTCGAGTGATGAATAATGTTTTATGACACTTTATAATAATAATTGTGTCAGTCAACTTATTATATTACGGATACGTATAATCAACTGTTCTCACTATAAGTACACACGTGTAAAGTATTGACGCATTAAATTTTTATTAAAAATCAAAAGTGCTAACAAGCAAAAAAAGATAATGGAAGTTGACCGTTTCGATTTGATAAAATTTTAAGAGATTTAGAGATGACAGTTTACAACGTTGGTGTCGTTGTTTTCGGGGATTGGAGATTACAGAATTCAACCAGTAGTAAAATACCTACAACGGCGACGCAATTCACTTAGCTCGGAGAAAATAAAACGTAATTCACCAACGTCACTCCAATAATCATACATATAATATTGTATCGTCGTTTCTTTTACCGAAAAATACTTACTCGTGTTTTTGCGCTCATCTATTATTGCGAACACGAACTTAAAACTTTAAATATTTATAAAACAACGAAAAAACTAATAATTTTTGAAATAGTTATCTTTCGTATATGAACTCAGTTTTTGATAATACGTTCACAATAACTACCAAAAATTATTCAATATTAATTATTCAAAGTGGTCGTAAATAATTACTTTAACTAGTTTCCCAATATACTTAAAATTGAGTGTACAAAATTTATACTACAAATCATAATTATTCTACGCTAAAATGGGTTCTCTCTGGAGTTCTCTCTATACCAAAATTAAAATATATATAATTATTACGAAAAATTTAGAATGTATATCATTTCGAACAATTAATTATTAAGAGAGATAACTATATTATGCATAATATTATAAGAAATGTTCGAAGACTGTCATAATATAACATTTGAATAAAAACAAATAAATATAATATATATATTTTTGAGAAGTTCGAATAACTTCTAAGTATAAATTATATATTTTACATTTAATTATTGATAAAAAAAGTGTGTACTGAGAAGTTAACACTATACTTAAGTATTAATTTCAAAAGGTAAATAATTTAATTACGCAGAGCATTTTATGAAATATTATTTCACATTTTACTGCCTAACAAACAAAATTTAAATTCCAAATAATATTAATTTTTTTAATTTATCAAAGCAGCTCAAGGGAACATTTACGCGAAATGCTTCTTATCATTTCGACGAAAAAATAAATGCAGCGGAACAATGTTACATCGTGTTATTATTACTGTGACACGAGAATTCAAATAAAACTGCTGAGTGCTTTCATAATGCTGCTGATCAACGGAAAATTAACAGTACAATAATTGGTCATAGCAATAGTAAGTAGTACACTTCACTGCATTAAAACACATAACTATAATAGGTAAAAAGTGAGTACTTCGCTCGTCGGGGTGTTCTTCGCACGTTAGGTGGGATTCTCTTGACGGGTGAATTGAATTTTAAAGAAACAATAAATCATTTCTTCAATAAAACGATTCTAAACAAAGAAAGTTAATAATATAAAAAATAAATGTAAAAAAAAAAATGTTAGAAAAATGTTCAAAATTTTTTTTTCACATTTCCAAAATTTTGTTACGCCAAAATGTTTCTTATATTATTTTCTATCTAAGTTTAAATTTTCATATAGTTCGGTTAAAAAAAATTATGGTTTCCGAGTCGTTTTTGTCAAATTTTGGGTAGTTTTTTCCTAAAAAAAAATTGAAGAATTGAGAAATTCAAAATATGACCTCTTTAAAGTACCATCTAGAGGCAAATCTGGTTTCAAAAAGTTGCTGATCGAAACTTTTGGACAAGTATTTCCATACGAAAAGTTGTACACAGAAAAAAATAATAAACATCATTGTAAAAACACTAGCTTCTTCACTTCGTTCAGAATCTAATACTAAAGTCTTCCAACAAATGTAAGTACCATGGTTACGACGTCTTAAATCATGTTATGTGAGACGTAATGTACACAGGAAACAGTGGTAGAATTAGCAAGGGGTTGGGGATCAGCTGACCCGCAGTTGTTTTGAACTATGTGACATTAACCTTTACGAACTTAAAACATTTAAGTCGACAAAATGGCAGATGAGTAAATAAAAAAGCCAGAGGTACTACGAAACATTGGTATTTTCCCTCTAAAAGAAAACCCAACTTGGTGGGTTGATTAAAATTTAAAGAAACGAGATAAATCATTTCTCATGTAAAAAGATTCTGAGTGGAGCTTCAATTAATGCCCAATACTTTCGTTTTATGCCGGATTTATTTCGCACCATGAGTATTCTTTACATCTCAGGTATTTAGTAGATAGTTAATATAATACCCAGAAATATTGAATTTTTAAAATAATATAATATGAAAACTATTGCAGCGTGTGACTCACACACTAAATTATCTGAAAAATACTTAAAAAAAACGTTGCGAAAAAACATTAACAACATTTTAAAGTGTTCCTAAAATAGAAACAGACGATTAAATAAGTTCGTACTTTTTCCAATATTTTTCCACCAAACCCTTATCATATGTTTAATTATTCATTCGTAACAAAACCGGACATACTTCGCTCCACGGATATTCTAACGCTCCTCGGGTCACATAATCTTGGTGGGTGTGTAAAATTTTAAAGAAATGATAAATTATTTCTTCAATTAGACGATTCTGAACAAATTAAGTAAATAATATAAAGAACAATAATAGTCGTCATTTCAACATAGCCAACAAGAGTATCTTAATGAAAAAAAAGTGTCAGAAAATGTTTAAATTTTTTTTTTCACATTTTCAAAATTTTATTGCACCAAAATATATCTCATATTATTGTCTACTTACGTTTAAATTTTTATAAAGTTTGGATTAAAAAAAGATAGTTTCTGAGACATTTTTCTCAAATTTTGGGTGTTTTTTTCCCAAATTTTGAGAAAACAGTTAAACATTTTGAGAAATGACCTCTTTAAAGTACCATCTAGATATGAATCTCGTTTCAAACAGTGGCTGGTAGAGGCTTTTAGACATGTATTACCATATAAAAAAGTTTAAACAGAAAAAAAAATTATTCAACATTTTTTTTTCGCATTTTCAATATTTTCTTGCGCTAAAATATTTCTTATATTATTATCTATCTATGTTTAAACATTCATAAAGATTGGATCAAAAAGTCTATGGTCCGACATACTCCGGACCATTGACATACACTTCGCTTTCCGGATGGGATATTTTTGGTGGGTATATTGTATTTTAAAGAAACGATAAATCATTTTTTCGATATAACTATTCTGAGCAGTGTTTATACAAATATTATGTAAACATTTATTGAGTATTTTGTTGCCATGACCACAATAGTTGCTAGGGATACCATGATAACAATGGATCCAATGCCTGCAACGATTACCATGGTTACAATGATTACCATGACCACAGTGATAACGATAGTTACTAAGGATACCATGACCACAATGGTACCAATCAATGGTATCTATCAATGGCCAACAATCAAAGCGACAAGTGTCAAACCTTTGAAATAATATGAATTTCGAAAAATTCTAATATTAAGTACTATCCAGGGCCGAATTTTGATTCCAATAGAGGTTGATCGAAGCTTTTGGATAAGTTTTTCTATTTACAAAAGTATTTATAGAACGGGGGGGGGGAATAAACATAAGCGTCTTATCTTTGCTCAGAATCTAAAATATTGGTTTTCGAGTATTTATTGTTAAATTTTTGATAGCTTTTCCAAAAAAAAAAAAAAAAAATTGAGAACTTGAGAATTATAGTTTTACACACATCCGGTAATATAGTAATAATTATCATCTGCGTATAATTTGCCTACAAACGTGAACAAAATATATTACAACCGAAACACAAGTACCTACTAACAACAAATAACCCTAATATATTCCGTTTGTGTTCCGTTGTCCGGGGACCGCGATCGAGTTTAAATTTCTTCAAATCCATCACCGTTCCGAATGTCTGAACATGTTTTTAAACCGGCCTCATAGATAAAAATAATGGCGTTTCGAACCTAGAAACGTCCCTTGAGAAATCCAAATCGAGTGAAAGGGCGTTCCACAAGTGAATGTGTGAGAATAGATCTCCGTGACGTTTCCCCGTTCGAGATTGCATTAAAATGGTTTATGACTTTTATTTTATTTTTTCCTGTGTGTCTCCAAATAATTTTTATTTGTGTCACGCGATCGCAAACCGCGGCTGTAAAATCGATTCAATCGAACGACCACCAATCCGATCGTATTTTAAAATTGTATTTGCTTCGGCAGCTATTGCAATTATTGAAATTAACTTTTTTGTAATATTACTACCTGATTTTTGATATAGGTGTATTTATTTTATTTTTAATTGTAATATTATTATAAAATTATTTTACTTTTCGGTCAAAATTTCAAGTAGTCATTATTAAGTTCATTCGAACTGTCTTTAGGAAACTATGAAGATAGAAAAAAAAAATCCGCGAATGTTATTTTTGACTTTATTTGAGTATTTTTAATGATCGTTAATTTACACAGCCATTGTTGTCTGTTCTTCATCTTTAGTTTTTGCTGAAAATGCATAATGAATATTGTGTTACGTTTGATTATACCGAGTTGCACGTTCGTTCCATAATTCATATTATTATTGTTAATGTTAAGTCATTTGAATAACGCAATCATGAAATTATGTTGCCTGGAACACGAAAGTAACACATGAAGTCACTTTTATCATTTATTATAGATAGGTATTGGCCTTAATTCACTATCAGTGGCGAATTTAGGTTTAAAACACTTTGGATTAATAGAGCTTGTGAAGAGAAAATTTGTTTTAGTGTGACTTAATTTCAACAATTCAATAGAGGTTTATCTTTTCAACAAAACAGTTACTTTAAAGTTTCTGTACATTTTACACAATTCAAGCGTTCTTTTTATTTGGTAGTAGGCAAACTGCATACCTACCTCACTATACATACTACATGTCTACATATTATTACAAAACCAAATTTTATTTAATAATATTATTTCAATTCATAAATATCACATAACACAATACTCATCAGTTACCAAAATATGTTTTAGATAATGAATATAATTTTTCGGTTATTTTTTAGATGTGGAGTGCAAAAAACTTTTTTTGAATTGATATTTATTTATTTATTTTATTTGATATTGGAAATTATTTTTCTTCTCGAAAATACGTTTTAGCTTACACGTGTAACGCATAGGTTTTCGGTACGAAAATTATTCGTTTATGTGCTAATTTAAGAAGGTAATTTTTCGAAATTCTCAACAGTTTTATCGAAACATTTAGGTAAAACGGTAAAATATGCAATAAAATTGATTTTCATGTTGTCGGTTACAGTAATTTAGACGTTACACCAAATTTTAAAGTTTCCAAATTTTTGAGAAAATATAGAATTTTGGAAATTTTTCGTTTTTTTGTGAAATTATTTTTCTTATAAAGCTTTTAATTTTTTATTCTGTGGAAATTTTTTTTTGTCAAAAGTTTCCTCACGTACGAAGTGTGTTCTATTTTCACAATTTTTTATACACGAGTTAGGGAAATAGCGAAAGCAACTTATAAAAGTTAACCGTTTTTTTTTTAATTTTTTTATAAATTTAAATGATGAATGGCAGGAAGGAGGTGAGACGACAACTAGATCACCGAAATCAGCTACCGTTCGTAGTTTTCGGGGATTCAACATTCCACAAGGCCGACCGCGTCGTATATAAGCAGTTCTCTAATTGGGTAAAACTAAATATAGGAACTCAATTAATAAATTTAAAAATTGCATTCTATGAAGAAGCAAATTATTTTAAACAAAACTAACAAAGACGTTACCCATGTCATGATTTTTAAAAAAAAAAATGATAATTAAGAAATTAATTATGTGTATTAATTATATTAACCTAAAAGTTATATTTTATACGTGAAAAATAATAATTAAACTGGTTAAGAATTTAAAAATGTCCCTTAATACATGTAATAATGATGTATTTCCATTTTTGTTTGTTTAGGAAAACGTTTTTCGTCAGGCACCCTTATTCCGCTCCTTATTCAAGAACAAACATATGGTTTCGGTATAAATAGCAGAGTTATAGTGGAGGTCCAACATAATTTAGAAGAACAACGATAATACATTTTTTGTAGACAATGCATTGATTTTAGGTGTAAGAACAATATTCATAGCATTAAACGTGTGTTTACACTCACAATCTAAAATGGCTATTTGGTTTACTTCAGTTAAAAAAGTTTCAAATCAAAAATATTTACATGATCTTTCATTTATTCTCTAAATTATGAAATTCACGAATAGATTATGTGCAATAATTTTAACAAAAATATTTCATCAGTATTTCCGCATACATTTTTTGCTAGATAGGTACTACTCGTCATAACGTGACCACTTCTTTAAAAAATTTACCGAAGGTACGGTAAATTAAACAAAATGCTAGTAAGGGGACTGAGTCGTCTTGTGATGATCCTCCCCCCCCCTATTCGAGTACGACTCGTATAATGTAAGTCGTCAGTCAAAATCCCGTTTGAGACTTGACGAAATCGTTAGCGTGAGGTTAACATGGGTCGCGGTCGCGTATAAAATCGTTCTATCACAGTGGTTCTCAACGGGGGTGATAACGCCCCCCCCCCCAGTGGACGGTGATGAGGTTTTGAGGGGTGATGAACATGTTTTGGGCAACTGGGGGGTGATGAGCAATCCTTAGGCGATAGAGTGGTGTGTGTTGAGCATAATATATATTTACATTAAAGCTAAAATATTGAAGAAAAATAAAAAATGAAATGCAGATACACCGCTGAACGACGCTCCATGGCGTAATTGTGTTTTTTTTTATTGTTTTCAATAAATATTGAAATGGCAGATTAACAGATTCAAGAATTGATTGAACATTCAACTAACGAGATATGAAAAGCCAACTCAGCTTTATGAATACCAATTATATACATGTACTATCTATTAAGTTTTCAGTTATACACTTTTCAAATAATATAAAATTTTTATTTATTTTTTTTTTTTTAGAGGGGCGTTGAAAAATATTTTGCTCTTCAGGGGGGGAGGGGGGGTGGTGACTTTAAAAAGGTTGATAATCACTGTTCTATTGCATATTCAACGTTAGTTACACGTCATATTTCACGTGAAACGTGTACAAAGCTCGGCAAAGTAACGTAATATTATGTGTTATTTAAAGCGGCCCGAGTCGAGTCTCGTACGGAGAACGATGTAAGTCGCTCATGTTTACGACCATATTCGTTGACGGCGGATCGCCGAGAACGGGCTAGTATTTAGAGAGCACATCGCGAGATTAACGCCGTCCGTGGCTGCGGCCCGGGAATAATGGTAGTTTTTACGGACACCGTAAACCATTCGCCGCACAACTATTATATTCGCACGGTGTAGGGGGCGATTTAACCCCCTCCCTCCCCCCCCTCGAGACCGTCTGTTTTTCGGGCGTCAGAATTTCCCATAGGGTGGCAGCGTGTGTGTGTATACACGTACGTGTTATTGCGTCTGTGTGTATGCGTGTGTAGGCCTGTGTTTTGGAGGGTCGGGTGAGACGAGAAGAATTGGAGCACTACTCCTTTGGTAGCGGCGGCGGAGGTAACGGCATGTACGTATAGGTGTATTTGTGTATGGGTAGACGGATAAACGGGATCCGTGTGAGAAGGGGCAGAGAGACGGGGTGTGTGATGGAACGAGAAACGGGTAAGAGACGAAGAAGAGCGGAGATAATATTATAAAGGGTGTACGGAGTGAGGGAGTGATAGAGAGAAGCGAAGAGAGAGAGAGAGAGAGAGACGGTTGATCAACGAAATGGCCGTTTGTAATGAGAATAAACGATCTGACGTATAAAAACCATCTGGTTCCACGGGATTCTTTTTTACTCTACTTTTACTTCCTTATTGCATAAAAAAAAAAAAAATAAAAAAATACACACACCCATAGCCGACCGTAAATAGCAGCAGCAGAAGCCGTGCCGAGAGAGATCGTATGCCACCGCCACCGCGTGGCCCATAACCGCAGTCACGAATGTTTACCACCTCGAAATAACAATTTAAGAGCACCCATCGGTCATTCACTTGACACTTAATATAGTAGAAAATTATATATACACGAGTATACGACCGCCAACCGCCGGGTTTTCGAGACGAAGGAAACGGATGAAAAACACTGCTGATTAAGAAAAATATTCATCTGCGTTACGATTTCATTAAAAAAAATTATACTCTAACGAAAATAATAATAATTACACCGCAAAATTGTGTAAACTTCTTCGTGCTCGTGCGCGCATTAGCTCGAGATCTCTGGCAAGTCGCGTTATCAAGTTTTAAACTAATTAATTTCACTGCGCGGTTTATACTATATATAATATAATATATATATAATTATGTTTGACTAAAGCAAATTGTGCTGATATTAAAGATTATAAATTGATATTGATTTTGTTACAAACACAAACACTAGCGTCAAAAGAGTCCTTCCTCAGAAGCTTTTTTTTTTTTTTTGTGATAAATAATGTATATTAATTTTAATAGTCATGTATAATATTACCATTCCAAAATAATTTAAGAACAAATAAAACTCAAATAAATATTACTAATTTATCATTAAAATATTTTTTTTTAACTTTACTCCTCATCTCAGAACGGAGAAGTGAAGGTATCTCGTGACATTATTGCAAAAAATTCGGCATTGTTATTCACTTCCTCACATAATACATAAAACAGTGAACGGTATTATTTAAAAATCAACATCAAATATTTCAGTGCTTTGCGCATTGTGTGTGTGTGTGTGTGTGTGTGTGTGTGTGTGTGTGTGTGTGTTTGTGTGTATATGTGTCAAGTAATAATTGTCTTAAAAAAAATAAAATTAAGCAATAAAAATCTATTTTTATAAATTCATAAAGCATCAAGCTTTCTGTAATTAAGTTTTTATGGGACTAATTGGGTTTTGAGCTATTTATAGATTTCATATTATTTCTCAATAATACAGTTCGATAAAATCCATTTTTTTTTTTTTTTTTAATGTTCAGTAATAGGTAGTCCAAAACAATTATTATTTAATAACAAAGTACCTAATCCGTAATCCGTAATCCGTATTTAATATTTCTAGAAAATTTTCCGAATTTTTTTCAATCAAAACTTTGTAAACTTTTAATTATTCGTCCCTAAAAAAAAATTCTTTCACCAAAAATATTCGACATGTAGTTCCCCGTCTATGTACCAAGTTTCATAAAGATTGACAGAACCAATTATTTTTTATATGAGTTTCAGAGAGTAATTTAATGTAAAATTAATGAATTCTGTCAAAATACTAACTTTAAACACTTATAAAAAAAATCTTGTCTTATGATTTTGGAGATTTTTTCAGTACCGTTGTAATACATTTAAGTACATTTGAATTAAATTTTCAGGTCTAGAAATTCAGACATTAAAATTTAATGATATAAAAACATACAAAAAACGAGCTATTTTCAATATTTTCATAGTTCTGTAATTACCCTTTTAATTCTTAAAATGTTTTTGAAAACTTTATGAGGTATGTGACTATTTTTAGTAGTTGGAGAAAGTTTAAAAATGTTTAACTCTATTATCTTTGAAGATATGTTAAAAAACTAAAATCAAATGTATGAAAATTCAGATTGTGACGTTTATAACATTTTTTTATCAACTTTTGAATAGTCTTGGCATGCGCTTAAAAAAATTATTGAGAATTTTAATAAATGATCTCCCAAAAAGTATTAACAAAATTCCATTTTCAATCTACAGAGTTACTGATCGAAACTTTTGGACCAGTATTTCTACCCAACTCGTGACCAATATATTCTTCGCTCCACTCAGAACATTAAGCTATTTAAAAAAAAAGTAAACAATACGCATATAATTAATGAATTAAATTAATGTTGTTTAATTTTTTAATTGACTACTTGTAGGAATTAGGAGTACTTATTGAGCACAGTATTGTTCGTAAAGTTTTTTTGAGTTATTTCTTTTTTTAATGTACTCAGGCACGTCATTGAACATAAATGTGCATATAACATAAGTATAATAAAACAATGAGCTACACAGAATCGTATACACACGCGTTATTGAAATCTAGTAATGATTGACAGACGACAGCTAATACACGCTTTTTGACAAAATAAGTGTCAGAATAATCTACATACGAGTTGGATTGTTTAGACTCGGGTATCCTTCCAAATAATTACGGTGCAAACGTAATCTTTAACATTATGTAAAAATTCACTCAGTATATTGTCACTTTATGAAAATACAATATTTTCATACAGTCCGTCGTGTAGACATCTACAGTAATCAATCACAATTTAATTTAAATTATCAAGAACGCTCAGTTTCGTCATAATATCTCCGAGTTTAATTTTTACAATAGTAAAATTACGTAATTATTGTTGATTATTTTTCCACTTAACGTCGCATGACGGTAATATAATTTAATAATTATTTTAATAAATTAAAGAAGTGTGAGGAAACCATACATTACACACACACATATATACACATTATATTCATTGGCAATGAATAGTGTGTTGAGAATTAAATTTTTATAGCAGTGATTACCAACGTGGGCAGTACCACCCCCTTGTGAGCTTTATTAATTTTGAGGGGGGCGTTTTACTCAAGGGGGCGCTTAAGGGGGCGATTATACTGTGACTTTCATTATTAAAAAGCCGGACATACTCCGCACGATGGGTGTAATTCGCACGATGGGTGGTATTCTCTTGACGGGCGTATTAAATTTTAAAAAAACGATAAATCATTTCTTCAGTAAAACGATTCTGAACAAAGGAAGTTAATAATATAAGAAAAAAAAAAATTTCGAAAAATGTCCACAATTTTTTTTCACATTTTCAAAATTTTCTTGCTCCAAAATCTTTTTTATAAGATTTTCTATCTATGTTTAAATTTTCATAAAATTTGGATCAAAAAATGATGGTTTCCGAGTCGTTTTTGTCAAATTTAGGGTAGTTTTTTCCAAAAAAATAAATTGAAGAATTGAGAAATTCAAAAAATGACCTTTTTAAAGTACAATCTAGAGGCAAATCCGGTTTTTAAAAGTTATTGATCGAAACTTTTGGACAAGTATTTCTATACGAAAAGTTG
>JAIPRM010002275.1:0-31408 GCA_025469315.1 Stegophylla sp. TES_Ste_2020 | reverse complement strand
TTTCGCATTATTAAAAAAAATATTGAGAAATTTGAAAAATGACCTCTCAAAAGTACCAACTAGATCCGATTTTGGATCTATAATGTTACTGATCGAAACTTTTGGACCAGTGGTTCTATACGAAAAAGTGTTTACAGAGAAGAAAAAAAAATAAATAAAAAATAAATAAACATCATTGTAAAAACATAAGCTTCTTCACTAATGTTCAGAATCTAAAATATATACATGTTTTTGAATACATTATTTTCGTGGCGGTATAAGATGATATTATACTGATCTATAAATTCTGTTTTCTGTTCATGTGGTAATGTGGTAGAGTTAAACCAAATAAATATTAATTACTGCGTTTCTTTCATGAGTGCGTTATAAACGAATTTAAAAAGCCGGGTATACTTTTCACTACGGGTACTATTCGTGGACGATATCAAACTCCGCCAGGATTACCATTTAGATGAACAGATCTAATGCAATGTTTCAAAACATTTTTTTACTGAATACTCCTTTATGACTTTCAAAAATCTCACACACCCTCTCAAATCAATTCCGTTAAAACTAATGTCTTCTTTTTTTTTTTTCAATCATAAATTACCTAAAAAAAAAAAAAAAATTAAAAGCATATTTGATTTTTATATAAAAAAAGAAATATATTAAACGACGCTAGACAGTGTTTACATATAAAATAAAATATCTACTAAAAATTTAATATTTCTGACTTCGCTTATATAAAATAATTATACAAAAAATACTTATGACGTGACTAATGACTGCCTTGAGGTGGATGCTTTTCCACTAATGAATTTATATATGGCTCGATTGATTTTAAATCTATCTTTTTATATATTTCTAATCTGCTTATTATACATTCTTACATACTTACGATATAATCTTGTATATTATTACATTTGCGTCATCATCGGTGAAAACTGATTACCTTTTATTTTATGATTGTAAATGAAAAAGGATAATTGATATCACCATGTTAGCGATCCCTGAATATTAAAAATGCTTACAAGAGGGTGGTAGTACTGCCGTTGGAAACCACTGGTCTCATGTAAACTCTTCTAGTTTTATTTTATAATCTGTAATGAATACATGACGTATACTCCACCAGTGTTAAAGCTTTTAAGCACATTGAGTAAAATCTAGTCGTAACACCCATAATAAATATTTTTTTCTTCATTATATTAGTTGCAAACTATACATCTAATGATATGCTTTGACGAATATAATCTTTCCATGGAGTTATTCTGTCTGTGCTTATTATATTGTATTATTTCTTTTATCGTATTTGCTCTTCCAATGAATCGTATACGAAATAAAATTATTTACTGGCCAATAAGGCAATTTATTAGTACATTGTGGAAACTCTTTAAATAAGAAATAATTTCCAAAAAAAAAAAAAAAAAAAAGAGGTACTCGTTGAGTAATTTAGTTAAAAGTAACATAATATTTTAACTTTTAACTTAACTTAATAACTCGTTATTACTCAGCCTTGGCTATTTCAGCTATTTGTATACAAAATATCAATATAATTTAATATTTTCCATTTTACGGTTATGTTGTTATATTGGTACTAAATAATATTATCGTTAATTAATTCTATGGCACATGAAAAATACTAAAATAAAAAAAAAAAACATACATAATTAATATCCTATAAATAATATTTAGGCCCCTTAAGTTTAGCGGTTCGAGTTAATATTATTAGATAATAATTCGATTCAATTATAAACGGACATTTCAATATTTCATTATTCGTGAAAATGATTAATTTTGCTGTGTTTTAAAATTTAAGGCCCATAAAATATCAGTAAGCTCATATTAAATTGTCCTCACTAAAAGTAATAAACTGAATATGATACGAAATACCAACGAAAAAAACTGCCATATTTTGAATTATTTACAATTATTTTATCAGTAATTCTAATTTTAGGTCCTTAAAAAATATCATTGAATTCTTAGTTAAAAATTGTTATTTTGTGTTAGCGAAAATCATTTCCGTACAATTTCTCACTATAAATGCTTGTAAAAGAATGTTCATCGAGCATTTTCTTAAGAAAATTTCACCATAGCACAAAGGTATAATGCAGATTTATTTTCGTCATCATTTTGAACTCAATCAATGTATTGTTTTTTTGGGTGGAAAATACAAACATTCTCATACATAGTATGTATCAAAGCTCTACATTTTTATTCGAATAATATAATATGTGTGTCTACTTATCTACTTGTACTAAGATTTTGTTAAATTCAGTATAGGTAATTATTTTGATTGTATGAACTTAGTAGTTTTTTAGTTTTTAGTTTTAAAAGTATTTAAACACGTCAAATTTGATCATATTCGTGAATAATTGAATCGCCACGGATTATTCTATTATTTAACATAATTTTCAAAATTAAAAGACCCCGAGTAAGTGCACCCAATGTCTACGGTCAATTCCGGCCAAAAACTATAATTTCATCAAAATATTAAAGGCTGATGGTCAATTGTTAGCGAAACGGAGGAAGGGGTATATATATAGAGGGAGTAGGGTGTGAGTGTAACAAGATGAAAAGGGTAGGCCAAGGGGAGGGTGGGGGGTTGTATTCACGAATCACGTTTAACGAGCCGTATATTATTTCGATCGCGTTGCGTAATCATACGTCGAGATTGGCCAACAAGAGACAATAATATACCCATATTACTATTATTATTATAATTAATAGTATTAATATTATTATGCGAGTTGACTACGATGGTGATGACGACCAATGTGCTGCCGCTGTGGCATATCTATGTATATATCTATATATATACTGGGGGTGAATATAATAACTGCAAAATAATAATAATATAACTATAATGACGATGAGGACCAGACAATCGCGCTTTCCTTGTTCGTTTTCCGAAATGCGTTACAGCTATACCGATAAGAACGAATTGGAGATAAAACCTCAAGAATTCGGTGGTCGAGGAAAGCTTTCAAATTAATAATTTTCTTGGTCCTTTTGTCGTAACAAGACATTTTTTTTCCGTAAAATGTTTAATTATTCGTCCGTAAGAAATTTTGTTGCACCAAAATATTTGCAATGAAATTCTCCACCCAGGTACCAAGTTTCAAGAATATCGGTCGTACCAGTTTTCTTTTATATACCTTTAATGTGTGTAACTTTAGGTAAAACTAACAAATTTCGTCAAAATACTAACTTCAAACGGTTATAGAGGAAAAAGTTGACTTACGATTTCGGAGACTTTTTCAGGTCAATTAGAAATTTATACGTGAGTGAGATCGTATTAAATTTCCAAGTCTTAATATCAAAAATCAAAAATTTTATTACATAAAAACTAACAAAAAATGAGAAGTTTGTGAAATTTTTAAAATGATGTCATTGACTCAAAATTGATCGCATTGATGGAATCGATCTTTTTGAAATTTTCATTGTGAAGCAATACCGAAAATGATTATTTGAGATCGAATTAGTGTTATTTTTGGTAGGCCTACACTTACAGTAATTTTGTTTTCTAGCGATCCAACCGTTTCAAGTCGTTTCGTGTCAACGAGACTTGCTTTGCAATAAATAATTTTTGTAAATTGCCTTTTTTTTTTTTGTCAAGTTTTGAGACTCCACTTTTGCACGCCACCATATCTAATAAGTGTCCGTGGGCCGGAGATAGTGAACGCGATATAAAAATAATACAACAATAATTATATGTATATCATAACGAAAACGGTAATAATAACAATAACGACGAGACAATCGCACGCTCGCTGTACGGATACGATTCTCGCAGCATCCGCAGATCGCCGTCTATAGTGCAAGTACGTCGTCGTACGCCTAAATAATATGAGGACGTCGGGTGACGGGAGATAAAAACGGTAATAATAACCGTGTAACAATATAATAATATTATCGCGTCGGCGGCAACGGTCCCTCTGGGAGTCGCGGGTAAATGGGTTCGAAACGAATTGTTTTCGGCGCGAGCGTTTTTATCTGCATACTGTTATTGTAATTATTTTTTATATTTATATTTTCTTCTTTTTTCTTTTTTTTTTGCGCTTTTATCGCAAGCCCTTATACCTCGTACTATAATTACATCACCCACCTCCGTAATAATATCCGCCCTCCCACCCTAGTTGTTACACGTTTTCCCTTTCCCTTTCCTTTTTCTATTTTGTTTTTTGCTCGTTTACCCGTTCCCCCGTATTCACACGTGGGTTGTGCGAACGAACGCGCACCGTGTGGGAGCGATGTTTCCGCGTCGCAATTAAACCGGAAATAGAAGACTCAAGTGGTGGTCATCCAATTATCGGCTCAAGACGAGCGTTAATTATTATTATTATTTTTTTTTTTTCACAAGAGGAGAGATATCATGTTATTCCGCTCCGATAAAATATAAAATACGCCAACAGCCGTATGTAGGTACTTCCGTGCTACAAAGTGGGCGTCTTCGACTTCGGTCGAAATGGAAATTTTCATTTCTAGAAGCTCATTTGGTGGTTTTGGATCATTTTACAAAGCGAAAACACACATAACCGATAACCGTTGAAAATTTTATTTGAAAATAACGAAGTTCACCGTGTCTCCGTAAATTATTATTATTGCTGTGAATTGAATACACTAAAAAAACCTTAAAAAGTGTATTAAAAATGTCAAAAAAATGTAATGAAATATGCACTTAAAATGCGAAAAATACAATATAAAATGCCAAAAATTATAGTATAAAATGCAACTAAAATGGTTTTTAATTTAATTTTTGGATTTATATTGATATTATAGAATATTATAGACATTTTTTCATTAGTAGATTAAGTTTTACATACATAAAAATAATATGTTTATTTAATAAAAAAAAAATAAATAAATAAAATTGTTGGTTGAATTTGAATTTTGTATAATTCTATTCACCTGAAACAGTTTTTAAAAATTTAATTTTTTTTTTAAATTTGATGTATAATATACAGTCTGTGTAAAACAAAAAAAGGTTTTCGAAAGATGTTATATGACGAAATTTAATTAAATATACCAGGAAATGAACTAATTAAGGAAAATATGACTTAAAAATGTAAAAAAATAACATAAAAAATTAAAAACGTTAAAAAATGCAAAATAAAAGTTTCATACATGGATTCGTTGATACATAATTCAAATTATATAATTACAAAGCTGTGTTTCTCAAACACCAAAAAAAAAAATGCACTTTCCTACAAATTCACAGCCCTAATTATCATAAAACAAAAGCATGAACAACGTAACAGCCAAATCAGAATCAAAATAAGGTTAACTAACATAGAAACGCCTTGAGTTATGTTTTTTTAGCTTATGACCATGGCTAAATTTAGTCATTTGAAACTTAGATTTTTTTGTTGATGTGAACAAAATCAGTAATTATCAATATTATGTCATGAAGTTACTAATCAATTTAGATATGAAAATATTGATATTGTCGTTATGTGATAATTTATTATTAACTATAATCCAGGGTTTTTATTCATAAATTTGAAGGAAATCACTATTATTTTAAAGTATTTATTTATTTTTTACATTTAACTGCTTAAGTCAAAAGGAAAATATGTGATAAAATACAATGTTACATTGATTAATTTTAATATTTGCATATAATTAAACGTACAATATGTATAAAGTACAAGAAGTTAATATATAATTATTCTTATTCGTTAAGTTTAAGAAAATCATAAATATGTTATTTTATTTATAATCAGTTTTAAGCGTTAAAATAAATTTTGCGTTGACATTGTAAACGATTTACATGAAGAACAAGAAGTTTAGAATAGTAATAAAAACATAAAGTTGAAGGAAATCAATATTATTTAGTAGGATTTTTAATAGTTTGTGTTAAATATTTCTGAGAAAAAAAAATAAGTGGGAATACCTACCAACAATCAAAAAAAAAAAACTTTTAATATAAAATTATTAATTAATTTGATTATTTTATGTTACATACTACTTTATATTTATAAATTATATATATATATATATATATATATGTATATATATTATATTTGTATATAATTGTGCAAACTCATGTGTATGATTTACATTATACACTGTATATTCGTATATTATGTGAAATTGACGAGTGTGTCGTGTCGTTTATAAATAACAATGTTTTCTAAATTTTGTTTTAGAAAAATAAAACATACTTAATTCGTCTGAGTGATATAAATAGAGGTTATTTCTAAAAGGTCGCCCAAAAAGTAAAAAAAAAAAAACAAAACGAAAAGAAATCTATCAATAAAATAATTACAATTCCATTTATATTTTGATGGCAGGAAAGTACCATTCCAGGAGAGGAAAATTATCTGATGTCGTTCTGACAGTATTTTACATTGTTGTTTATCGTGTGTCGACTGTCGATGTAGTGTACTGCTAATGAAGTGATATTAAAATAATAATAATAATAATAATACGAGTCGTTCGAATTTGATATTATTATATTTGAATATTCGACCTCCACTCACCCTATCCCCGTAACAGTAATTCAGGGACGCTCCTGGAACACAATTGTTGTCATATGTATAGTATCGCTGCACGATTCGCCTAATGTGTGTTTGAAGTCGCTTATTCTGCGCGCTATTGTGATGCATTGCGGTGTAAGACGCGCGGCGTGTTTCATTATTCATTCGTACAGCCGGAGACGCAAACGGGGAAAATTCTCATGGAGAGCTTATGCCCCGGGTGTATTTTTATTTTTCAACTAAACGTATTTTCGTATATGTATAGGGTTCTGGAGTGAGAGCTTTGCTACTCTCGAGCCCATTGTCACACGTGCTGCGCATCATAATGTGCACACACTCATAATTTATAAATATGTACATAATATAATATATACTTAACGCCCGTTAAATAAACACGAAAAACCCTATGCACAAAGACTGCGTCTGACAATAGCAATATTATATCGTATTATTATTATTATGTTTTGTGTTATATTATCATGCTAAACGAGTAAAATATCTCACCGATACGTTGTTTTCTATTGTGAGCAAAGTTATTGTTATAATAGACGTACACGTCGTCCAATTAAAATTAACAATATCGTTTTATTGTATTATATAATATATCACTGCGCATTGATTCCCGGGGTCTCGGTTGTCAACTGAAAATCCGTACACTTTAGTTGTACTAATTATTGTGCGACACGTCGAGCCAGTTCGAGACTTCCTTGAAAAACTCGTGGCATTCCCAACTCCATTGCTCGATTTATTAAATTATGATAACCAGTGCCGGTCCGATATATTTTTGGAGCTCATTGTAGAAATTTTAGGGGCTCCAAATACTTTACCTTTAATAAACTTTTAAGTCATATTCGATACCTAATCTTTAACGTAAACTAATAAGGCTTATTGATAATTAATAGCATAGGGGGAATTAAACATTTGAAATTGGATGAGGGGGGATTAGGTTCGGTTTGTAAAATATTAAATATAATGACCTTTTTTTTTTTTTTCGATTTTTTGAATGAAACTAGTCTATTAACAAGGAAAAAAGACAAAATACTTTACACCATGAGTATTCTTTACTCCTCGGGTCGATTACTCTTAGTAAGCTTGTTGAATTTTTAAGAAACGAATTTTTAAGTGCTGGACTAAACTCCAGTTAATATATAATAATAATTATAATAAAATTGTCAGTATTATGTTCAGTATATTTAACCTTATACTGATATTTAACAACAGAATAATCAATAGCAACATAAACAATAATTGAAGGCCTAACGGTAAAACACATAATAACAGAATGCCATCAATATACTAACGATCTTAAAAAATATGAAATCCCAGCTAACATGTATGAAGCACTAGGCCTAAACAATGAAAATACGATGAAGATGATCACCTTCTTAAGAAAAAATAAACTATAAATTAAAATTTAATAAGTTAAGATAATATTATTGTCTAAAACATCTTTGTAAATACTATATAAATTTAATTAATTATTTTGAATTAAATTTTATAATCATATTTCAATCGTTAAACTAAAATTCTAAACTTTGTAAATACTTAATTTAGTTACAATTGTATATATATAATATGTATATATGTATAATATAATATGTAACACCAAAATACTGTACATTTAAAAACTAAAGACTTTTGTCGTTGACGTTTTTAAAGAACAATAAAAAAAAAATAATAATAATAATAATTGAAGGTCAGGCGGGATAAATGTATTATATAACACTATTCCGGATTTCATTTTTTTTTTTGAAAGAAATAACGTGCTATGAAGCTAAAAAATTCTTCATATTCATGGAATCAGGAAATTAACTGAATATTACTATAGTACAAATAAAATTAATTTATATAAAAGTAATGTTAACGAATTATTATTATTATTATTATTTTTTATCAGTTAAAATTATATACAGGATATATAAATATGATATAATTCGGATTAAGTTTAAAGTTGAAACAATGAGCTACATGCAGTCCAAATAATATTTAAAAGAACTTAATTTCATTACAGTTTTTCGTTTTTACTTGGTGCTACAAAATTTACAAAATATTGCATAGCACATTATTTCTAAACCAGCAATTTCCGTTATGGCTGCAGTTGTTCAAAAGACCGATGTAAAAATAAAAATAACTTTGAAAAAATCCTTATTTTTATATTTCAGTAGTTATTAGGCAATTTCCAAATGTATGTAAATTATATTTGTATTTCATATTTAGTGTCAATGCAAAAGTATTTACTGTCTAGACAAATATTTTCACTAAAACAGAATTGTAATAATTAAATAATATCAAAATTTTCATAAACAGTTTTCATCATTAACCAAAAACTAACATTTCAAAAATCAGTTTAATCAATAAAAAACTTAGACAACATACATTTTTATATTTCGATAAAATATAGTGATCAAAATCGATATTTTTTTTAAACAGTTATTGAAACCAAAAATCTGAACCACTTCAATCATCACCCGTTCTAAGCCATAACTACTTTTATGAATGCATTTTAAGTCATCGCATGCTCATTGTCCACAAATGAATGTTCCTTTTTTTATAACTTTACTAAGTACACAGACGATGAGTGATGACAATGGAATTGTTTGTATTTTCCATCGTCAGTGTCCTTTAAAAATATTATGTACAATGCATAATACTTACAAGGGTTGTGCATTATCCGGTACTTAATAATACGTAGGTTTAACTTTTAAACCCTTTTTACTATGACAACAATAGTGTACACAAAAAGGATTAATTCGGCTAGGGGAAATGAGATAATTTTTTTTCTGAAATTAAATTTTAACTTCATAACTGAGTTGAAATTAAAAAAACAGAACATACTCTGTACAATGGGTATTCTTCCCAACTTGGGTGGGATACCCATAGTGGGTGTATTAAATTTAAAAAAAAAAAAATCATTTCTTTAATAACACGATTCTGAGCAGAGTCAATTTCCTTTTATGTACATTCAAGTGTGTAATTTTATGTAAAACTAACGAATTCCGTCCAAATGCTTACTTTAAATAACTGAAGAGAAATAAATTAACTTACAACTTTAGAGATTTTTTCAGATTAATTAGAAACATAAGTGAGTAAGGTCATATTAAATTTGCAAGTCTAAATATTAAGAATTTATAATTTAATCAGATAAAAACTTACAAAAATTAAAAGATTTCTAATATTTCCAAATTCAGTTTTTAGTTTAAAAATAGTCTAATGTGATTAACATTTTTATGATGTAGCTGTGTGGCCATTTTTAGTAGTTAGTGAGAATTTCACTAGCTCCATTATTTTTGAAGTTATATTAAAATATTTTTTCAATTTTATGGAATTTCCAGTTATAATTCTACCTATATTTTACATTTTTTTCTCCATTTCTTGAAATTATACCCTTACGATTAGAGTAAATATTGAGAGATTTGAAAAATGATCTGTCTAAAGTACCGTCTGTGCGTGATTTTCAATCTGAAAATTTACTGAACTAAACTTTTGAATAAGTATTTCTATACGAAAAAGTGTTCACAGAAGGACAAAAAAATAAAAATAATAAATAAATAAATAAACATCATTGTAAAATCAATCTAAAACAAAATTACGTTTTTAAATAATTGACTCGATCGCAGTCTTCAATTCATTTAACTGCATTTAAAAATCTATTTAATTAGATGTCTAGCTGTGTTATTTCGTTTCTCTTAACACGTGCATATACTGGAGCATTCATTTTAGTAATTTTAAACTATCATCGGATGGTTGAATTGATTTTGATCGTGACAAAATTAAAAAAAAATCATATTACGTTCCGAATGATACTTAATAACGTTTTTTTTTTTTTTTTTAATTAATTATATTATGTTATATTTTGTTTTGAAATAAAATAATTTGATTTTTACACAGTAACCGTTCGTGCTTGTCGGAAAATTATAAACTTAAACTCTATAAAAAATCTATAAAATCTACTTAAATACTTAAAGTCCGTTGCTTACCGTGGGCAGTGGCATATAGGGGTGTTGCGAGTGTTACATATTTTACAACATCAAACAATTTTCAAGGGTTACAAAAGTTTCAGGGGTTATAATTTTGCAACACCAAAATTACCTCCCCTATTAATCGTATTTAATACTTAATTTAATACGGGCGCAGGGTGGCATATTAACGGTTGTACTACAGAATTAAAAATATTTGTTATTTACAAGAAATCATAGTTACAGTGTTATTTTTTTATAGTGTTTTCGTTTCATGTGGATAACGTATGGTTTAAGATAGTATCGATAGTACTATTTTAAATGTTGTCGGATATTTAAATATCTACGGTCACATAAAACGAATTGCAACACCAAAAATGTTTACCAAATTACGCCACTGACCGTGTGTACAATTTAATTTGATTCGCGCAAAACTACGTAGCATCGTAGAAATGGCACTTTCATTCTGGTAAAATCAATCCCAGTCCCGGGTTAAAATGCTCGAAAATTCGGTGAAACCAAAAGTTATGTTTTAAATTATAATAATTCACCGTGTGATGACTGCTGAGACTCATGGAACAAATAGTAATTCGGTAATAATACAATTATCAAGTCTACAGGATTTCCAATGGACCGCCGTTGCGCGTCGCCTTAAAGTCAATCAGCTACGATCGAGGGTCTCGATAAAATTATATTATACAATCGTAATCCATCGCAGCAATAGGTACTCTATTCGAATCGAAAGCAGACGCTTTTAAGTTCTTATCTAGTCTGCAATCCGAATAATTTACATGGAAATCGATTATGCTAATTATTTTAATCTGTATATCACACCGTAGCACGTCACACTGCGTGTTTCAACTTACGAATTGACCGGGCAAAATAAGAAAAAAGTCAGACATACATCGTACCGTGGGTATTCTTCGCACCTCGGATGGAATACTGTGTGTAAAATTTTAAAGAAACGATATAATCATTTCTGCAATAAAATGATATAGAACGAAGGAAGTTAAGAATATAAAGAACAATAAAAGTCATCATTTTCAACACACTCACTATGAGTATCTGACCCGAAGAGCGAAGAATACCCATAGTATGATGTATGTCCGGCTTTCTTATCATTGCTTTACTTTACCTTACTTTAATTTTTTTTTTTACTATTACCAAACAATTTGAATTTTATTCAGCTAGTTTTATACTTAATTATAAAAATGTTTTGATGTAAAACAAATATTTAAAAAATATTTTCCAACATTTTTTTGACAACTTCAAAACTTTCTTTTACCAAAATATTTTCCCATCCATATTTTAATTTCCATAAAGTTCGTATTAAGAAAAGATCTTTAAGCAATAAGAAGTTAAATTTTAAAGAAACGATATAAATCATTTCTGAAATAAAACAATTCTGAGTGGCAGGGACGTAGCCAGGATTTTATTTCAGAGAGGGTCCAGTTAACAAAAAAAAAAAAGAAAGAGGGACATGCATAGTATCATGATTATTTATTGCACCTTAGGTGGGATACTCTTAGTAAGTTTGTTGAGTTTTAAAGAAATGATAAATCATTTCTTCAATAAAATAATTCTAAATGGAGCTTCAGTTAATTATAGAAAACTATTAAAAAATTATAGTAAATTATAGAAAATTGTCAATTTTTTGAGTATTTTTAACAATTTGTTTCATATTAACCTTCCATCCGAATATCATTTATGATAAGGTATTGTTAAAATTTTCAAAATTTAAAAAATATTACTTTTGGAATTGGTATTAACAGAACAATCGGTGTTCATTTAAATATTTATGAAAATTAATAAATTTGCCATGATTTAAAGTTTAAAGATCTTACATGATTAAAAGTTACCACAAATGATTTTAACAAAAATTTAAAAAAACAATTTATCTTTTATATGTTGAGTATAATTATAATGGTAGATAATAAAATTTAATATTATTATTATTTACTTACTGCCATTACTTGGATTAATTGACACTATTTGGCTGTATTTTTATAAAATTTAAACTGCTATAAAAAATCATTCAGATTACCAGCTTTCTTGAAAATTAAACCAGGTATATAAAAATACGTAAGAAATCATTTGGTTTTACAAATTATTAGCATATTTTAAATTTTAAAAGTTTAAAGACAATTGAAAAGTAAATCTTTATTTTTCATCAAAATGACCAGTTTCTTACAAATTTTAACTTTTAATGGTTATAAAATCAAATGTTGAGTTACGACTTTCGAGATTTTTTTCAGTTAGATTTTAGTTCATTAACTGTACATATATGTTGGTAAAGTTGTATTGATTTTTTAGCTCATAATATTAAAAATTGTATTAGATAAAACCTAACAAAACACAAGGTAATTCCAAAATGATATATTTATCCAAAAAATGCACAGATATTGTTGAAAATTTGGGAAAAATTCAAGTTTTTAGTTCAATAAGTTTCGAAGTTATGGTGAAATAAAACTGATTGTATAAAAATTTCGTTTACAGCATATTTTTCTGATATTACTCAATTTTTCGACAGGATTTTCTCGTTTTTGGATAAATTATTGAACATTTTGAAAAATAATCTCTTTAAGTACCACCTGGGTGTGATTTTTGACGCCTTTGTTATGTGGTTTAGTTTTTTACTAGGGTTTTTATATATACTTATGTGCGTGCTGATTATATCATTTAATAATTTGTTGTATGACATATAGGTATCTAGGTAATTAAATATTAGGTATAAAAATGCAATAAGATATTGTCAATGGTATTTCGGAGGGGGTTGGACATCCCTTCCTTTTGCTATGTTCCTGCTGAGTGCAGCTTCAGTCAACCATTATTAATATACAATAATTACCTACATAATTAACGAAAATTTACTTTTCATATATTCCCCTCGACCTTATAAATATTCCAAACATAATTTCAAATTACAATAAAATATAAAGGTCATAATAAAATAAACTTAAAAGGCTCTAATTATCATAAATTAGTATATTATTAACCATCATATCGTTTGTGATCTTTGTCGTTTGCATAAACGAGGAATACTAACTGATATAATATACTTTACACAAAAATGTCAACTTTATAGTAAATAGTATAAATAGTAGATAAGAAAATAAACAGTATGTATTTATTATTAATACAATAAAATATGTATAGATGAGGCTCAGGGGACTTTTATTTAGGAGGGGATACTTCTAGAAACAATTAACATTATACTCTCAAAAAAACCCTATTTAATTTTTAAAAAAATTTTTTTCTTGTTGCACTATTTTAACAACCTCTTAATATACTCTCTGAGTTTAAAAAAAAAATAATAATAATGATATCTATTTCATTTTCCATGCAGATTGCATATTTCAACACACGTTATAACTACTATCCTAGACCTTTTCAACATTTACAAAAATTTTAATTTAAAATGAACGTAAATGTTAGCTCAACAAAATAAGATAAATGAAAAATATTTGGATACTTCGTAATACGAAGGAGTACGGAAAAAAAATAGTAAAAGTAATAGTCTTTTCAAATTAAACATTAGATACAATATTACATAATACATATTATTTATGTATACGTTATATACAATATTTTTTATAAACGCTATAGCCAGCTCGTGATATTATTATGTGTCGAATTCGTTATCGAAATATCGTAAACAGCGACGACGCGCCGTGTAGTCTAACCAGTAGGTAGGTATGAGGCAGGGTGGTCATCGATAATATTAATATTTGTAACATTATTTATATTATAGGCCACGTCACTATTTGCAGTAATGAAATTAACATATTTTTCATAAAACATCTCGTTGCACAGTGGGATGATATGCATTCGAAGCTTGCCAAAACTTTTGGCCCAAAAGTCAATTTTTGAAGTGTTTCCTAATTCATCGATTATCATAAGTTATTTTTCCCACAAAATTTGTGATATATGTCTAGTCTTCATAACAATTTTGAGTTACATATCCACGAATTACATGACTTGACAACCTAACATTACATAAATCTGCTTAATATTCAAATATTAAATTCGATAGTTAATAACTTTGATGTTCATTTTTAAGATTTTATCCCATTGCAATCAGTTTAATATTACTATATGTTAATTTAGTCATATATTTACTTTATTTAAACATATTTTTCTGTACAAATTATGTTTGTATTTTTTTTTTTAGAATTAAATAATTATTATTTATGAAAGAAAAATTTATGCATATTACATTTTCGATAGGCTGTGAATTAAATTTAACACATTTTAACACTATGTCAGTTTAAAAATTATGTTCTCCCAATTAAAATAAATCAGATTTTGTTTGCATCTATCTGCCACTCTTAATTTGAGAAGCTTTTATTATACAACGGTATTTTCCTTTAAATTGGAACCAATCTAAGTAATACTGTCGGCATATTTGTACAAAAATTAAAACTTGTGTTAAATTTAATTTGTGTTAATCAAACTATACCAATTACAAAATAATTGCAAAATTTCAATTTAGTGGTCTTATAAACATATAAATTGTTGTATAATACAACTCTTTAAAAAATTTAAAAATAGTACCCCCCTACTGTCCCTTTAATTAACGGTCAAATTAAAAAACTGATGCAAAATTTGGATTCAGTATCCTTAAAAAAATGATAGGATTGATGTCACGCACAATGTTATGTGGTATAGTTTTAGAGTAATTAATTTATGTAAGTTAGGAATGCATTCCATCCCACTGTGCGTCGTAATTCTCATAGTACTAATTTATTTTAAATGATTCAAATATATTTAGAGTAGGTAAAAAATTTTTCTATGACATGTAGACAGCCGATTTTTTGTAGCTGTAATATAAAATAAAATATAAACGTAAATATTTCATAATTTTTGCGTAATTTTAATGGCAATTATTAATACTCAGAATCAAAATTTTCAAATTCTGTTTCTACATGTCACAAAGAAACTTATCTTCATTACGTTTTTACCATCAATTAAAAATTGTATGAACATTGTAGATCCAGTGACGTAGGAAATACGAAATGCTTTTTTCGTTTATTATTTATTTATTGGTACGATATGTTCTTAATAACCTCCTAAATGTACCAAATAGATAAAATTTACGATTTATAGAGTTACTGATCGAAACTTTTGGACTAGTATTCATACCCTAAATCGTGTTTCCGTATACATACGAAAAAACAAATTTATAAAATCACTCCGCTCAGAATCAAAAACGTGATAAAGTTATTTGAGGCCCACATAGTACTCTATTCAGTTATATTTTAACCCATTTGATACTTTAGGTTTGACTTGCTTTCCTTAGGGTGGAAATACGTTTCGTTAAAAACAGAATTATCCTTTTCTCGAGCATCAAGCACCGTTGTCCCGGAAAACTAAGAACTGGACGAATTTGTCAATTTTTTAATAAGTGGTCCCGTATGTATTGGTGTTGCTATCAGCATAATACTATACGACATACATGAAAAAAAAATAAATATTTTAAACAACAAAAAAAAAAAAAAAAAAATAGAATTTTTACAGTTTTGAAATGAAGTCATAAAAATTCGATATATATATATATATATATATATCGAATTTTTATTATAAATCCCATAAATGTATTATAATTATATTTTAATTTATAAATCCCAAACATTCCTGAAATAAGATAATTTATATCACTAATATATACATAATATGATTATAATATTATATTTTATACAAATATATTATCGATGGCAGACAGTGGCGCACACAGGATTTTTTTTTCGAGGAGGGTTATTAAAAAATTTGAATCAACTACTTTATATCATTATGAACTACATAAATTACAGATAACTATCTGATGGATTGCTAAACCATTGTAACAGCTAGTTAACCCCTAAAATAAATCGGTTATATTAAAAGTAAAATAGAACAAATTTATTTATCACCTACCAAAAATTACAAATTTTTTAGAGCCCAAGTAAATCAAAATTTTAAAACGATATCACGCATAAAAATCAGAGGAAATCATTTGTTCTTTATGGTTTGAAAATGGTTTCTCTCATAATTACAGTAAAACTAAAGTAAAATGAGGTTATACAGCGTCATAATGCTTCTTAAATCAAAAATATTACTCAATTTGACATAAAAACCTAACTTGGGATTAAAAATTTTAAAGAAAAATTAATTTTCATATTTTTTTCAAATTAGATACCATTACCATATTTATATGATCACAGCACAAAACGATTTATACTGTTGTTTTCAGAATCAAAAAATAAATTATAATTTAGAATAAAAACTAAATTGAAATTGGAGAGATGAGTGGTAAAAAGGATGTAAGACAAGATAACCAAAGTTTCCAGGTAATTGAAATACTTATTTTTTAACATTATGTGTAAAAGCACATTAAATTATGAAAATGTTCTGAAAATAGATTAGCTTACACACAGTAATATATGACGTAATAAACGCAATAGTAAATAAAAACATTTTGGGAGGTGTTATAACCCCTTAACCCCCCCCCCCTCTCTGGGTGCGCCACTGATGGCAGAAAAGAAATGTTATTCTACTGAACAAATAGTAGATATAAAGACATTATTATAAAGCCATGTAAAAATGTATAAACTACGGATACGATTTCAAGACGAATTATTTTCTGTGGTACCCAAGCCAAAACATTTTGTTTCTATTGATTTTTATTATATTTTATAAATACGGTCAACTGTTACACATATTATTATTATTATTATTATATTTAAAGACAGATGAAATAATTATTTATTTTATTTTATAAAATCTATTTGTGGTCACGGATCCGAGAACACCCATATCATATTATCGTCTCGATCACTTGTCTCCGACACAGTCTCTTTTCACCGATATCGACTTCGCTTGCGTGTCTATCAGCAGACAGCCTATAGACAGATCCGCCACCCCCACCCTTCCCTTCACGTATACCGAACTCACGTCAGTCACCTCATTACACTCGGCCGCCCGCCCGCGTTTACGCACTGATGAGGGAAAGTCGTCGGAAAGTTTCACTCGCAGACCGATATATAAATGTCTACCGATGTCTACTGTCCAATATCGATCGCGGAAACAGGAAAGGTTGTTTTTTTCTGTTGTTCTTCTTTCCCTCTCCGCCAGCCCGGAATTTTCCCCTCGTTTTTCTCTCTTAAAATGACACCAAGTGGCACTGGAAAATTGCACGGCACGGCAGTAGCGTAGCTGAAGCTCCATCAAGGAGGGGTCGATTTGTAAATTATTCTCAGACTAAAATATTTTTTCATCATTTTTACAATAGAATGCTTGTTTTCTTTGCCATCCAAATTTTTGACAATAATCGTGCTTTCTTACAATCTGTCTCTTCAAGCTTATTGAATAAACCATAGAACCATGTCATATTTATAATACTGATAATATCTAGATATTATTCGTTTTTGTGTAAAAATTCATAATTATAATAAAAGTAAAAGAATTTGATAGTACATAATATGTATTATTAAAAATTTAGAAATGGAACAGGTATTTCATAAAAAATAATGTATAATAATTTGTATAAATCTTGTTACTAAAAAAAATCATTGTTGAAAATGACAAATTGAATAAATTTTAACGAATGTTTTTTAATTTCACTCAAAATAAAATTTTAAATTAAGTATTATTCACTCGCATTAGTTACAAGTATCAAAGTATATATAGTTACAGCAAAATTGTCTAATTTTTCTTCTTTTTTTAAAAATGACCCTCAGTAGATGAACGTTTATAATATTAAAAATGTATAATATTATATCTCGATGAAAAAACCTCAAGGAGGGGGATCGCCCTCCCCTCAAATACGTCACTGCGACACGCTCGAGGCCTTTTCGGCGAAATCGTATTTTATAGGCTATTCGCATATTATATAATGTTTCGTTGCGATTTCCAAACCGAAATTGTCCCGCAAATATTTACTCGGTGTGACACCGATTGTCGTTAATTTATTCACGGCGGCATTACATCCGGACGTGACCAAATAAAACGGAATATTAACTAACACCGCGAATATTATCGTATAAATTACGAATAATTATTATTTTGTATCGAGCAGGTCGGTCGGCCAAGCTTAAAAACAGAGCGAATGCGCCGCGTCCGTAATGTAGCTATGACGGTCGACAGCATTAGCGTAATTTGGGGAGGGGGGACATTCATCCTTCCTAGATTTTTGTGAACTGGTAAATTTCTGGTAACAGCCAAATTTAGTACGGCTAAACTGGCGGATTCAGGGTCTATTTCAATATCATAATATTTGTTGCGAAATCTGAATTTTTTTCAGTTCACATTACCGGTATTAACTGCTTTAAATGAATGTTTATTGTTCACTATAACGCATAGTATAACGCTTGAATAATTTCCCAGTAACTGACGTCAAAAAACAAAACTGAAAAGTTAATCTTCAGAAAACAATTACTATATTTTGAGTCATTAAATATACTGGGAAACTTTTTGAATTAGTTGTTAATTTCTGTTTTCATTAATGATATCGAAATTCAATGTTTGTTAAACAGAAAAATTATTGCACTTTTATTTTATATTATGCACAGATAAGTTGGTAGTTTTAAATTCTCAGATTTCAAAACAAATAATATTATATTATAAATTAATGGTAAATAAAAATTAAAAATAATTTATTGATTTTATCATTGATTTAATGTGGGAACGAGTGATATTTTTAAAAAACATGTTTTCTTGTTTAAAATATATTAATTTGGTTTTTTTTTTTTGTTTTATAACTATTAATTACCCATTTTGATTAACAAATCACCACAATTCCTAAATTTGTAATATTTATATTATTTTTTCATATCTTTTAGTCTTGGCCTTTTGAGAAGTTATTTATTTTGTTAAAAATTTAGCGATCGACATAGTAATATACTTGTGATTCAACTAAATGGACACTGAGCTGGTAAAAATACGATTTTGCTCTACTCTTAGAAAAACTGAAATGACGTCCCTGGTCAACCGTACAATGCATATTAAACATTGCGCATACCTAAATGGAATTAATAATAGTGGCTACTGGCTAGGGAGATAATTTGAATGGAACTATTTTTAAGAATTCTTTATAGTTATATTTTATTATTATTAAATTGCGTAAAAATTTATCTACACTAGCACAATCTATGTATTTACATCACATACAAAATATTATGTGTTATGCAATACAGCATTTCTAGGCTCCAGATGACGGTGACATAGACGTCCAGTCTAGCCAGACAACCAGTTGCTATTTTTCTCTTCTCCGTCGTACATTGTGAACATGTAGTGTTATTCATAATCTCAGAGTGGTTATTAATTATTATGTCATAATATATCTGAAGGGTATAGTACCCCCTCAAGCCGTATATAGTCTGAGTGAAACAAATAATGTACAAACGGTTTTACAATAAAGTTTTTTTTTTTTTTTTTATGTTATACAAACTTATTTTTACACAGAAAATGTGTTTCCAGAAAGAGAAAAAAACAAAAAAATCGTGTGTTTTTCGCACCTTAATTGAAATACTTTTAAAGGTCTGTTGAATTTTAAAAGAAACGATAAATCATTCTTTCAGTAAAACAATTATGAGTGGAGCTTCAAGTAATACACAATAATAATAATCAGTTTTGAAGAATTGAACTTAAACTTTGAACTAAAAATTATTTTGCTACATACAACATTTACAAAAAACGAAAATTAAATTTCATACATTCACATACACCAAATGAATACTCCATAAATAATTTCAAAATACAATAAAATATAAACATCATAATAAAATAAAAATATAGTGGCTCAAGTTATCGTAAATAAACATTTATGCACTTTTACATGATTAGTACTAATATATATATATCGTAGTATCTTTGATCAGATATGGTTGAAAAAAGTGCGAAAAATTCAGTTTACAGGGTAAAATTCGAACCCGAGGCCGTCGCATTTTAATACTGACGCCTAAAACATTACGCCATAATAACAGCGTTTTTACTTTGAAGAAGTAATTTTTCTCTTATCTTCAAAGTTTTTTTTTTTTTTAAACGTAAGAAAAACTACCGAAAAATTGAACAAAAACAGTAAAATTTTCTGTAGACGAGATTTTCATTAAATTAATTTTTCAATACTTAGCAGTAAATATGAAAACAACGGTGCTGAAAACTTTAAATTTTCCCGAAATATCAAAATAACTTTCAAAACTGCATTACTACTATTTAGCTGGTATAGAACTTTAAAAAAAATTTGAATTATCACGTTTTTATTTAATACAACTTTAAATTTTAGGTAAAATTATTATGGTTTTGTACGTATATAGCACAGTAAAGACAAAAAAAAAAAAAAAAACAAATAAAAGTTAGTCAGGTTTTTTTATTTAGTCTCTTAACAATGTGCGAAAACAAAATAAATGCATTAAAAAGGAAAATGAAAGCGTTATACTTTTGTATTCTAAATCTGGTTTATAAAGGAAACAAATTTGTAGTTGGGAGAGCATTGTTAAACACATATAAAAGAAAAAAATGCAAATTCATCAATACTCATTCTCTTGTAATAGTATTGAAAGTTAAATTTTTTAATATTTGTAAACAATGTCATTCTTAATTTTATAGTTATTAAAAGTTGTTGATTATTTCTGTTCGTTTCTTTCGATTTCTTTTCCAAAATATTGACCAATTTAATTATTATTATTAAGTCTTAATTTGAATGTAACTAATAAGTTTTTTATTCGTTCAAACGTACCGATAATGTAAAAAAATAATATCGACAGTATTAGATTTGACAAAATGGGAAAGAAAATATTGGTTGTGACTTTTTTAAAACTTGTAGGACGAAATTTACATAAAATAATGTGGACATGCGAACACTGTCTGAGGCGCAATTGAAATCAAAAAGGTGTATCAAGACGTGACCCATATAGCTATCTTTATAAAATACCAAGCTCGCACAGATTTAGCAGTTTTTATTACAACAGACCTTCATGAACAGATAACACACACACACATTCTCACTAGACAAGAGCGAATCCAAGATTTAAATTTGAATGGGGTAATATTAGACAAAAATAGGTCAAACGCATATAAAACCCCCATCTTAAGTATGTATTTTAAAATTCCGGAAGGGGGAGAGGGTGATCGCCCGTGGATTTCTGTATGTCTCCTGATTTACTCCTACGCCTTCTCGACGAATAAGAATTTTTTTCTATATTATTATTTAATAGAAATTTAAGTTGATACATTTTATAAAATTTTAGCAGACAAAAAAAAAAACTCGGAGAAAAATCATGGTGATAGAATATCAATTCGATGGGAACACTTGCTAAGTGTTTACACAGAGAAAATATGTTCGTGACAAAGAAGTCGTTGAAAAAATAATCAGTAAATTTTGTATGCAGAAACGCAATTAATTTACTGTTCTTCTCTTAAAATTGCTTCTGTTTTAGAATTGTATGTTTTGATAATGTTTTTCGGTCTGATATAAATTTATTCAGCGTTTATCGACTTACTTGTTTATTATTTTATTAATATATAATATATATATATATATGTCTAAATAACTTTGTTCTGATGACACGATTCATTAATAAAGATAGTACACAACAAATCTCTTTTCATGAGATAAATGATAGTAAATTATTTATTTGAATCACATTTAACTAAATAGGTCTAGAATATTACTAGATATGGGGTTTTTTTACCCCCCTCCCCCCCAAAAAAAAAATACATAATAGCCTTCAAAATCTTGAAAAAATCACTAAAAAGTGAGAATGTATTTATTAATTTAGAGTTAAAAAGTAATATAGTAAAATGTATGTTATCAAATATATTTAATTTAATTTATTAAATATAATAATGATGAAACAGATAACAATTTCTTTAATATTTACATGATTAACATAATTTTTATTCACAAAAATTAGGTTGGTGCGTGGATCGATATGCTATTTATTACAACAATAAATATTGTGTAACAATTAGAAGCAGTGCCAGATCTAGAGCGGGGTGATTCTTGCCCACAGGTGCCATGTATTCAGGAGCACATTAATATCAAATATCAAAGACTTTTATCGAAGAATTTGTGAACTTAAAGGAGGGGTGTACGGGAACATTAAAATTTTATTAGCCCCGGGCGACAAATTTTCTAGAACTAGCACTGTTTAGTGGATTACATAAAGAACGTTTTGAATTCGCTCGCTCACGTTAAATAACTTAATTCAAAATAGTTGTATTAAATACTCGTATTCATATACTATCTACAAGGTAAGAAAAAAAAAATTGTTCTTTCGCCAGCGTCAGGTGGTTATAAAATTTATGCATGCCGTGTAATTTTGAGCGATCAGAAAAATTATGCAAAATGTTCTAAAAACATGAAAAATCAACAAGAGTGCATTTAAAGTTAATCTTAACAAAAAATTAAAAATAAATACTACATTAAAATCAGGGCTGGGATTTTTTTTCGATTAATCGATTAATTTTGATTGTAAAATAATAATCGATTAATCCACAATAATTGTATAATCGAAAATGATCCTACAATTTTAATAATCGTTTAATTGAAAATAATTAAGCAGTTTAATTAATCGTCTAATTTAAAATAATTGTAATATGATATTATTATACAGTAAAACCTCGCTAAGACGAATTCGCTTGAGACTGCCCAATTTTTTCGTCAGGTTTTTCGAAATTTGTTACGGTCTACGCACTCTTTACCTCTTGTCAAGTCAAGGTTTTTTGGGCTGTCTGCTATATTTCAGAGTTATGATACAACAAAACTTCATTTATGGCATAAAAAATTAATTCATTTATTAAACATAAATTTAAATTAATAAATAATTACTTCTTCTATAATAATATAATAAATTGGAATAATTATTAATTTATGATTATTATTTGATTGTTCGATTATTAACGATTATTCTATTACTAACGATTAATCGATAATAATCGACTGTAAAACAATATTCGATTAACGATTACTAAATCCAATAATCGCCCAGCCCTAAATAAAATAATCAGTACCACCCGACACACATTTTCTGCTTACAGATTTATACTTTGGAGTAGCAGCGTAAATATGACATTGCATTAAATACCCATCTCTACTTATTACTCGCAACATTTCTCGTAAGTCGTTAGTTGCTATTATTGAAAAATGTTGTTTAAAAATGTTCGTAATTATATCAAAATAATAATAATAATAATAATTCTAAGTACGAATGTGAATGTTCAACAATAATTATTTTAAATCGTTTTCATGTTTTTTAATTAATTGAAATGAAAAAAATAACAAAGGATTTTTAATCATAATGCATTTAATTGCTCGCAGAATCTACTCTCAAACATAATGAACATTTATCACCACTTTGGAATCAAAATTAATTATCATTATCATCCAACGTCGTTGTCACGCTGCATCGAATCCAGTGAAATAACACGAGTCTCTCCCTAACCGCTGTTACTCACCACCCCTACCTGGTCGCTCATTTGTGCTGTACCGGCAAAAATATGCTGTAACACATTCGAAAATTGGATGAAAAATAATGACATTTAAAGTGCAAAAGTTATTATGAAAAAAAAAAAAAAAATCACCAACCAATTAACTGACTGTCAGTTAACTAAATAAAAAAAAAAAAAAACATTACACTAGAAAATATTTTTAATGAGGAACGGAAAAATTAATTAAATCCTTAATATAAAAAGTACAGCATCGACTTCGTAGATAACGCAGAGTACGAGGGGAATGAAAATAAAAATCCAACTAACGAGGATTATTTGGTGTAAAAGAAAAATTAATTCATACACAGACAATGTACCTGCCTTTATGCTTCTAATCACTACAAGAAATTAGTCAGCCGTATGCAATGGGGTGAAAAATTTACAAAATTGTGTCGCTTATATTTTTTAATCTCTTTCAGTTTGGACACGGCTTATTTACTTCACAAAAATTTTCCAAAATAAAAGAGTACCATGAAATGCATGAAAAATTTTACCCCAAAACGATAAATCTCATCATTTTTTACCGAAATGGCGCTAGAAGGTGATTTGATGGTGTGTTAAACTGATGGCAAAAATTGACACATTGTTTTTGGTTAGAATTTTAATAGAAATATTTTATATGTTTTTATAATTGTGGTGGCCATTAAATATACACTTTATGTACAATATAATTCAGTATATCTAATTAATTTAATTATTATTTCCACTTAAATAAACGGGGATATTGTGACTATTTAAAATTTTATATTGATAATATAACTATTATATTTTGAAATACTTTAAGAAAGACATACACACCTGTATTTTATCATTCTTCACGGCACTTAAAAAAAAAAAAAGATAATTTTACAAGATTTTTTTTCATTGGCAGCTGCTTCATTGATGTTTATGTTGTTCCTTAGCATTTATATTTATGTTCATTTAATTAACACTTATATTACAAATATAAGCAAATTTATTGAAATCTGTGCATATAATATCGCTAATAACAACATGATTGTAAACGTTTTGTGGTGGGTCAAAAAAAAAAAAAAAAAAAATATTTCGTATCTTAAAATAATATAACGATTGCAAACACTGTTTCTTGCAACTTGAATATTATGAATTTAAAATTAAGTTCGTAATTTGGAAAATTTCAGAAACCAACTTCTATTCTAACTTAATTATTATTTTTTTTATATTAAAATAACATAAATTTAACTAGTTGAAAAAAAATACGAACTTGATATGAAAAATGTATAGTTAGATCTTTAAAATTCGAATAAAAAGAAAAATGAGCATAGATCATCCTATAAATTTGAATTTCAATCTTTCGAAGAAAAAAGTGAAATTAAATCTAATGAAAAGGAAAAAAGTTATTTAAAAATAAAGTCCCAGAACAAGGCCAAAGAAAAACCAACACCTTCAACAAGTACCACTAGTAATAGTAAATTCATTCTGGTTATTTAATTAAGGATGAGCCGATATCATATTTTACCGATACCCGATATTTCAAAAACTTTGGGCAAAAACAATGAACCGATACCATAAACTGATAACCGATATTAAATAATTATTGAGATATATATATATATATATATATATATATTCAATAATAGATACTATTAAGCTATGTGTCCAGTTTGTACTCAAGTAAGTAAAAGGGTTTTTTCTTCGATGTCGGTTTTTTTCAAAACCGATATCGAATATCGGTTTATGTATCGGCCAATCCCTTATTCTAATATTCATACATATTAAATATTTTTTATTTATTGAATAACGTAATATAGATAAAACATATGAAAAAGTATTGCATGTTATAAGCATAACTAAAAAAGGCCAAGGGAAACCTAACTGTTAAAGTAGATTAAGCTTATCAAATTCTTCAGAACGGAAATTGAGTGCTATTTCAAGTGTTAATTTATGTTTAAAACTAATCATTCATTTGTTATAATATTATTCTATTAATCATTATGTAATTAATAAAAGAGTTTGAAGGTAGTGCCATTACATTTAGATCCTTCACATACTAACAAAAAGAAAAATGAGCATAAATCATCAAACAAATCTAAGTCTCAATCTCACAAGGACATAGATGATTTTTAGTCTGAACAAAATGATAAAAATTATTTAAAAGCAAAACCTCAGGATAAGGTCAAGGAAGAACCTAAACTTTCAATTATAATTTCAATATAATAACTTTTATAATAATATAACTTCCATAAGCATTATCGGTATAAGTACAGGTAAAAAGGAACAAGGTAAATTCAAGTGTAAAGGTATATTAAGTGAATAAAATCATACAGAACAGAAATCAAATGTTATTTCAAGTGTCAATTCAAAATTTCCTAGACTACTAGTTTTGAATGAATATTAGATGGTACCTAAATACATATTATACTTATTTTATGTTCAATATTCATAATCTCAAATGTGTTATACCTACATAATGTTTTTATGTGTTTTTTCATGTCTATCTATTCCATTTTTTAGATTCTGAGTGACAGCGAGGAATGTATAGGTTTTACAAATTTGTGTGTGTGTGTGTTTTTTTTTTGTATGTATGTAATCACAAGTTCGAGTAGAAATACTGGTCCAAAAGTTTGGATCAATAACCTTAAGGATCTATTATGTTTTGTACATTTTAATCAATGGGACTAAACACAGGTAGAAACGTACCAGAATCGTATCCCATTTCTCGTGAAATAAAGTTTTAGTTTAAACGCTGATAAAAAAAAAAAAAAAAAATAATGTAAATTGACTTTTTTCTGAACACTTTTATATTATTACTTAAAGTCATACTTCTCCTGATATCTAGTATGTTGCTCAAAACCAAATGGATATTATTTCGTTATGAACGTGTTTAGAAATACAGTTTAAATTAAATTTAAAATTAAAATTTACTCAATAGATTTCATTAATGAAGAACACATTTAAGTATATTTACATACAAAAAATAAATAAATATATAATATATCTCCTAAAATCCTAATCGAACTAACCACAAAATTCCTATTTCCCATTATGATCCCCCCCTCCACCGGTATATGTGTACGATATGATTTATGACATTTTCTCGTGAACATATAATATACACGTAATATACGCGTACGTCAAAGTCAAACACACAATGCGATAGTATCGCCAATACCCAATATATCATATAATAATAATATGATAGGCAATACACACCAATATTCAATAATATATGTGTGTACTGTAATGCCCCAGCGTATATATGACGTCAGTAGTGATAGTCTATTTTCACGTTTGTCAAACCTGACTAAATCAATCGGCGACTTAACCGTATCCACGCTGCAGGACTCAAGGCCGGGTACAACGCGTTTCGTCAATATTATTATATTACATAGATAATAATAATAAATAACTAAACTAAAAATAAATACATTTTTGTGCACCACCTTTTGCAAACACAACGAGCCGCCTCTGATTAAATGTATCAATAACTATCATGTTCTCTATCTTTTTTTTGTTCCGTGTTACTCGTGTTAGCGATTAACAGATAAACAGATCGACTATTACAAAATATATTGAATATATTTTTATATGTATGAAATATAATGTAAATATAATAAATATAATGTATGAATATTTTGTGCTGTTATTAAATATCGACTTATCATATTTATAAACTATCGTAACGAAAGCACGTAAAATAATATTTCTTTGACCATTATTTCTAAGTTACAACATAATTTAACCGTATTATAAATAAATATATTATGTATGTTTATATAGACATTGAACACATGGGTAATGTTATAAAATATTATAATATAAATTAATGTTATCTTTCTGCGTACCGACGCAACAAGTTACTTATAACATTTTAACCCTATTTTTTTGTATTTTTCATACAAGAATCTTGTAAATATAAATATTATATTATTATAATTTTAATTCAGCCGTAAAAATAAACTTATTTTTTGATCTTGGGGAGGTCCAGACTCGCCTTCCCCCAGAAAATACGTCAACGCACGTTATAATTAATATGAATATATGAATAATAAGTTATTAACAGAACGTTTTTTTTCTTCAACAATTTGAATATCTTCTTCCTCTACCAATATTTTACTTTAACCATGTGGGCTTACATGTGTTTTATCAAATATGATTTTAGTGAAGAATGAATTTCGACACATCTCACTTCAACCGTGAGGGTTCGCATATGTTCGGTCAAATTTGATTTTCACGAGAACGAATGTTGACAACCACACAATGATATAACTTTTCACCCTTGTGGGTTCTAATATGGCTGGTAAAATGTTTTTTTTTTTGAGGTTATGATTTTTGATTACACAAATAACATTTTTCACCCGTGCAAGTTCGTATATGTTGGTTCAATGTAGAATTTATTTATCTAAATAATTTAGTACACGTATTTGACACAATTTTTTATTTAAGATAATGCATTAAATTACATTTTTTCATCCATCTAGATTAGATAAAATATAATAAAATATTTACGTGATTAGATTTTAATAAGATTTACTACAGATCAACGTCGATCATAAATTAACAGTTATGTTAAATAAAACTTAACAAGACACAAGTTAACTATAAAAAAGCTATAAAATTTACCCCAAAAAAGTTTAGATTATTTAAAAAAACTCTCTAGTCTTATTGGTTTTGGAATTATCGATAAATTAATGAAATTGATTTAATGAAAATTTTGTTTACGGCATATAGGTATTGTGCTTTTAATACATTTTTTGACAGTGTTTTTTCGATTTTTGGAAAAAAGTGTAACAGGCGATTTATACCCTCGGATATTTTTACACCCCTACACCCCCCCTTGTAAAATTTAGCTAGGTTGTTTTTGCCGGGGGTAAAAAGAACCTAGGATATTTATACCCTCTGGAAAAATTTTGTAGAGGTAAAAATAACCTTGGAAAATTGTATCCCCGGTAAAAATATCCTGGGCTATTTTTACCCCCCGGTAAAATTTTTCACCAGGGGGGTAAAATTTTCCTAGGTTATTTTTACCGGGGGTACAATTTTCCTAGGTTATTTTTACCCTCACAAAATTTTTCTAGGGGATATAAATATCCTAGATTAATTTAACCCCTAGTAAAAATATTCTAGGATATTTTTACCGGGGGTGGGGGTAAATATTTAGGAGGTATTATAATCCTATGACACCGGAATATGGGTAAATCACATTGTGCGACCATTCACTTGCTGGTATATCTCTATATCTCACGGTCATAGGCACAATTAGAGGAGGGGACTAAGCACCCTCAAAACTTTTCATAGCCTTCACACATTTTTTGAAAATCGCATAAGGTTAATGATTTTTTTTTTTTTTTTTTGGGATGGGGGCTAAATCAATCAAATAAACATGTAATTCACCCTAAAAATGTTTTCTTAGTTGTGCCAATACTGACGGCAGACTGATACCGTTTCACAATATTTTGAACGTAGAAAGTCAATCGACAGAATCAGAAATCAGACAATTTTTCGGTGTTGGTGGGAAAGGGAATTTTAATTTTCGGTTGAAACGCGTAATGCCGAAATTTTACCCGTGAATTCCATAACTTCAGTTTTTAACGAACTCGATAGTCCCCACCTCCCGATATAGAGGAAAAAAAAAACGACGTAATCATTCAAAGTCCCTCCCCTACCGCACATTTTATGTAGTAGTAACACATATTGGACTGGATCGTGCGAAATTACGAGCGAAACGGCTTACATCTTGGATTCCACGCACGTATATTTTATTATTATTCTTACCAGAAAACTGGGCGGAGACCGGTGTGAAATGCTATGCTGAACAGCGATGGGTTTTCGTTTTTCGGTTCGATGCCGACAACGTGGGGGACAATTCGTTTATGACGAACGACCTTTTTTTTTTTTTTTATGACGCATTTCCAACGTGTCATTTGAAAAGTTACAGTTCGGTGCACGTATTTATAGAACACAAAAAGGGGACACAAAAATTAGGCTAAACTAAAAAAAAACACCTCCTAAAATATTGTTTTACTGATTTAATATTTTCTTGTACAATAATAATTGTAATTACGCTTATTTCACAATAGTTCAATTAAAAGTAGATTTGTCTAGTTATTGTTCCAAGACCTTCGAATATGATAATTTTGGCTCCTTCCCACTCTTAGATTTTATCTCCGTTCGCCTCGGTAAAATATTTGTTTTATAATATAATAGCTTGCTCACATGTTGAAATTATCGTTCATCAATGCTTCTATTTCCTCATTTACCAATCTATAAATGGTATCATAACTATACGATGTAGCATAATATTATTTGATCATTCTTGAGCTGGGCGTGATTCAAAATCTTTTAGATTTTCAAAATCTAATCCGAATTTTGGTTTTTAAAAAAATAATTTAAAAATAATTTTGACTTTTCTCGGAATCATTAGTTTTAAACATTTAATTCTTTAAAGAATTTTAATTAAGGATTTTCAAAAAAAAAAATTTCGGTACCTAATTTTGGGTTTAAATTTTTTGAGAATCAAATTTTTAACGATTTTGCCCAGCTATGCGAATGGTACAATATAAATCATCTAATTATCATATGGTATATTTTACCTCAACTCCTCATTTGATTTTTTAAGCTCTTCGGCTAATTTCATATTGCCTTCCTTCATTTTTTCAAACACATCTTTTAACATTAAATTTTTTTCAATTTTGGTTTTCAGCGAAACTTTTATGGTTCTTGTATTCAAACAATTCGCCTGGACAAAATCATAACTCATAAATAATATAAATTCGCGTCCATAATTAAACAGGTACTTCATTCATGGTGAAATAATTTTCGATAAAATCTTAAACTTGGATAATATTATAATATGAAGAGCTATAATTTAGGGCGATTGTAAATTCCGCCCAAAACGACCAGGTAAAAAAAATGGTCTATAATAAATTCCGCTCATAAAATTTACAGGTAAAAAGATATATGTAAATTTCGTCCAGAAAAATAAATTCATGACCTTATCCGAATGTACCAAAGTTTGTAAAAATTTATACGAAATCCGTTAGTTTTATCTAAAATTACACACTTTAAATTACATAAAAGAAAATTTGGTCGACCGATTATTTCTAAACTTGGTGCATAGATAGAGAATTTCATTTCTAATATTTTGGTGTAATAAAATTCCAAAGAGACAAAAAATTAAACATTTAACAAGGGTTTGATTGAAAAAAAAAAATAGAGAAAGTACAGACAAATATTTTGAATTATTTCTAGTTTATGTACACTCAAGGAGATTGATTCTCGTATCACAAAATAAATATGTGTAGAATCAGATTTTTCCTATCTATTTACAAATATTCAAATATGCAAATGCATAATGTTTTGAGTCCTGGTAATAGCAAAAAAAAAAAATAAATAAAATAAAAATATTATGAATATATTACATAATGTGCATATCAATTCAAAATAAAAAAAGCCGGACATACTTCGCACGATGGGTGTACTTCGCACGACGGGTGGTATTCTCTTGACGGGCGTATTAAATTTTAAAGAAACGATAAATCATTTCTTCAATAAAACGATTCTGAACGAGGG
>JAIPRM010002274.1:0-31409 GCA_025469315.1 Stegophylla sp. TES_Ste_2020 | reverse complement strand
TTAACTAAGAAAATTAATAATATAAAAAAAAAAAAAAAAATGTTAGAAAATGTCAAAAACTTTTTTTTCACGTTTCCAAAATCTTTCTTATATTATTTTGTATCTATGTCTAAATTTTCATATAGTTCGGATCAAAAAATGATGGTCTCCAAGTCGTTTTTGACAAATTTTGGGTAGTTTTTTCCAAAAACAAAATTGAAGAATTCAAAAATTCAAAAAATGACCTCTTTAAAGTACCATCTAAAGGCAAATCCGGTTTTAAAAAGTTGCTGATCGAAACTTTTGGACAAGTATTTCCATACGAAAAGTTGTACACAGAAAAAAAAAAATAAAAGAAATAAACATCATTGTAAAAACACTAGCTTCTTCACTTCGTTCAGAATCTAAAATCGATTCGGCGGTCTCGGTACACTTTGATCCATCGACGGCGACTATTTATTTATGTTCTCGCGTTTAACTCAAATAAATCATGACAAACAAATTATTGAATAAATTTAATTTTAAAATAATTATAATATTTTATCAGTTGCCGGCGAACGGGGCCAATTTTTATTATAATTACCATTATTTAAATTTTAGATTCTGAACGAAGTGAAGAAACTAGAGTTCTTTTTTCATAATTTTTTTCTTGATTTTGAAAAACGCAAACATTTTATTTTTACATAATTTGATGTTTAAATATATATTGTATTTTTATGTTTTGCAATACTTTTCTTCTTTTAACTATCATTTGAAAAAACTTCACACCATGAGTATTCTTCGCTCTTTGGGTGGGATACTCTTGGTACCTAGAATTATTAACAAAAACATTTTGATGAGGTAAAAAAAAAGTTAGTTTCCGAATTTTTTTTTCACGCTTTCCACATTTTCTTGCATCAAAACATTTCTTATATTATTATATATTGATATTTAAATTTTTATAAAGTTTGAATTAAAAAAAAGACACTTTCCGTATTTTTTTGTCAAAATTTGGGTAGTATTTCCCAAATTTTGAGAAAACATGTAATGAATAAAAGTGGTCACTATTTGAAAAAAATTTTGTACTCCGAGGGATTTCATTTAGATGACATAAAAAGAAAAAACAAGTATTGAAAACATAATTTTTATAGTAATTTAACTATTTCAAACAAAAACTGAGTCGAATTCTGATTTAAAAAGTATCCTACATTTATTATTTTATAAAATCTGTGTACGTGTATAATTTTATCAACGCTATAACTGTTATATAATTATGGCCTGTAAATAAATTTTATTGATAAATTTTTAGTATGATATTGTGTATTATAGTTGTCCGAACCGGTTTTGATTTCATTATTTACATTATAAAAATCATTATTATTACTTTATCAACTATTAAAATTGTCTCTCACTGCCAATATATGAAACATTTAAAAATTATTTATAACGTTTAAATTTACATTCTCAAGATCCATGGCAGAGCAAGATATGGGAAAAAAAAGTTATTTTTAAATACATATCACTTGCTTTAATGAAAGTTTTATAGTCTCTAAAAAATAAAACGATGACCTTTGCTTGATATGGAACAGAGATGAATTTGAACCGTTTCCACACCTATCAAAATTCATATTTTTTCCACTCCTTCCAATATTTTTGTTATCCGCGAATAATACACATTTTACAATTGCATTTATTTAATAAAATTTGTGATAACAGAAAACTGTTATAACTTATATTCTAACTATTTTATCAGGCTTTTTAGACCAGTGGTTCTCAACCGGTGTGTCGCGAATCACTGCTAGGTGTGTCATCAAAAAAAAAAAAAAAATTTATTTACATTTTAGAGTTCAAACTATATAAACCATATACTGCAAAGAAAGGCTCACACTACACCATATCACAAATATCTCACTGAACTTTTTTATGAAAATATAAAATCATTAACTATGTAAATTTATAATTTTAAATTCTGGATAGAGCGAAGAAGCTAGTGCTTTTCAGTGATGTTTATTTTTATATTTCTTTCTGTAAACACATTTCGTATAGAAATACTTGTCTAAAATTATGACCAGAATCTTTTAGAATCAGAATTTACTACTAGATGGTACTTTTGAGAGGTTATTTTTCGAAATCCTCAATATTTTTCCAAAATTTGGGGAAAACTACATAAAATTTAACAATAAAACCTTTAAAACTCTGTTTTTTATCCAAACGTTATGAAAATTTTAAAAGAGATACCAAATAGACAATAATATGAGTAATAACAATTTTCTCGTAATTTTTTTTTTCTTTTCTCAGTTAATAGTGGAATATTAAAACTGGATGAGTAAAAAATAAATTTATCACTTCTTTAAATTTCAATACACCCACCAAAAGTATCCCATCCAAGGATCGATCGAAGAATACCCATGGTGCTAAGTAAATCCAGCTTTTTTTTAATAAATTGTTAACACGTATAGATGTGATAATTTACATATAGATAATAATTATTATTTTTTCAAAAATACAATAATTGAATTCAGTGTGTCGCTCCTACCTCCTACCTCGGGGGGGTGCGGTGACGTTTGAGCAGCAGCTTTCAAGCTAAATATATAAAAAAGACAAACCGTACAATACATTTGTATGGATTGTGTTTAATGAAATATAACGTTCCGTAGATTGAACCTCAAGGTCGCGGCCTGAGGAAACTTGTAATTCATCACGTTTGTTCACACATTATCACTAACACCCTCCCCCAAAAAAAAAAAAAAAAAATTTTGTTTCTTTTTACAACAATCGATTATATGAGGCGTCTAGTTTCAAAACCAGCCATAAGCAATTTTCGAAATTTTTCAGAAACGACAAAAAACGAAAATAATGTAAAATACTTGGTTTATAATTTTTCAATAAATATGAAATCAAAGCTTTGAATGGTACATATATTGTATGTGAAAATGTATTTTGTAAAAATATTATTACCTACTGGAGTTAAATAAATTTATAATTTTGAAATGGCTAGTTTTGTTGTGAATTTAAGCATATTATGGCTGTTTTTGAAAACAACAATTTAATTTTTTTTTTTTCACTTATGGCTTGGTTTTGAAATTGATTTTATGGGATAGGTGATTTTGAAACAAACACTGGAAAATTTAAGAAATACAAAAAATTTTGAATTTTATGTATATAATCACCTAAAAAATAATAACCAAATAGAACTTAATTATAGTTAATATTTATTTTCATGAAAATTGAAAAAAATTGTGTACTATTACCAGAGCAGATAAAAACATGTGTTTAATTATGGCTTGATTTGAAATAAATATCGTTAGATGGCTGGTTTTGATACTAACCACAATTTTCTGTCCTCATTTAATATCAATTATAGCCTTGTTTGATGTTCATTATTTTTACCAACTATGTAATACAGTGTAAATATTTGGAAAATTAAAAAAAATCTATTTTGAAAAAATTATCTTAAAGCTGGTTTTGAAATTAGACGCCTCATATACAGTATGTAAATTAATTGGAAAGTCAGTAGTGTATTACTCCTAATATAATGCAGTTATTGAAGTTCCGTTTTTTTTTTAACATAATATGTGACTTATAGCCCGTCTTAAAAAAAAATCCAAAATTCAAAACCGCAAAAAAAAAAAAAATTTGAGTATTTAAAATAAGTTTTTGAAAAATTTCGAAAATAGCCACTTTGTAGAATTTTACTTAAAAGTTACTCGGGGAAAAAAACAATTTTGAAATCGGTTGAATTTTGAATGAATGAGAGCATTTTATTTTTCAAAAAACACATCAAATTACATGCATAATTTCTTTACATCATGGTCAGGCGCGGATTTAGAGGGGGACTATGGGTGCTCGAGCACCCCCTGTCACATCAACCTCACTACACAAAATTACATAAAATTATTAATTGACTGAAAAATATGATATTTCTTTTAACGCAATCGCTTGCCACACTTGCGTGAAATTGAAATACAATAAAATGAAATGTATTATAAAAAAGCTGGACATATTTCTCACCATGAGCTTTGTTCGATCCTTGGATGGAATTTGTAGGCATGTTAAATTTTAAAGAAACGATAGATAATTTTAAACTTAAAAGGCATTTTTGTCAACGTTTGAGTAGTTTTTCCAAAATTTTGAACAAACTATTGAAAATTTTGAAAAATTCTAATTCATAAATTTGCTGATCGAAACTTATGGACAAGAATTTCTATATGAAAAAATAAAATAAACATCATTGTTAAAACACTAGCTTCTTCACCCCACTCGGAATGTAAAACGTAAAATAAAAAACTAAGTAGATCATTAGTAAATTAAACAAATGAAGTGGATAATGTATTAAATGTTTTTTTGTAATATATACATAAATATATAATTATTATAAATAGAGATTTATATTAAGGTGTAATTAGTAGTTAGCTGCTATTAGTATTTAGGTAGTTCTATTGATCGAGCATCCCTTATTTATGATTTCTGGATCCGCGCCTGCTTTTAGGTTTTGGTTAGTGGTAGAAATATATTAATTCATTGATTCGAAATTTTATTACTAATGCACAGTGAATTAGAGAATGTATATTTAAACAGACTTCATGCTTTTACAAAAGCAAATACGTTATTTCTAATAACTGTCTAATGTCTATGAATTATGTGTGTAGTTTAATTCGCGACTGTCTAACATTTTCACACGATCAATACAGAAATATTATTCCAAATAATAACAGTAGTTTATACATCGTAACCTATTAATCAAGTTATAATCATCGGGTACACAGGTCCCAGTATTCGTGTTATTATTCCACCAACTACGCTTAATCCTATTCAACCACATTATTATTTGAACGCGCCTAATTATTTATAACTTATAAACAGTGATTTGGAACAGGTACCTGAAAATTGTCGGAGATCATTTATTATGGCTTAAATGACGTACGGTTCGCTTAACTTTAAGTAATAAATGGCTATCAATTACGTTTTATGTACATTGTGATTTATATTGAAGCATTATTATTACTACAATATCAATTATCGGTTTGAAAATTTATTAAAACGTTGTCATTAACTACTTGTATATTATTTTTATGTAAATATATATATGGGTAATCTATAATCATTTGCCAAGAAGACACGTTGAGTGAAAGAGGTGTGTCAATAACATAATTTAAAAAATTAAGCACCCGACAAAATCTGTTCATCTCGATCAAAATTAGGATACTTCGAACGCAGCTTTTTTTTTTCTGTCAAATAAAATTGGTCTAACGGAGATATTTGATTAATAATGATTAAAGTTGATATTATCAAATGAATGCACAGTACATACGATACTTTATATTAACAATTTATTCATATTTAAAATGAAAATTCAGTAGAGTTGTCTCTTTAGGTCAGTGTTTTTCAATCTGTGGTCTCAGTGGCGTAATTTGGATAAGATTTTCGGTGTTGCAAAAAGTTTATGTGATTATGGGTATTTAAATATTTATACTCCTCCACCCTGGATAGATCTTATGAAGAAGGAGGTGGTGAGGTTCCAATTTAATTCTAAAACCATAATTTTCTGATCTAAACTTCAAGAAAATTTAAACATAGATAGACAATAAGAAACATTTTGCCGCAAGAAAATTTTGAAAATGTGAAGAAAAAAAAGTTTTAAACATTTTTCTAACACTTTTTTTCTCATTAAATTTTTTCCCATTTCTTTATTTATTAGATAAAAAAAAGTAAAGTAAATTATTGACAAGAAAACCGACATACATCACACCACGGGTATTCTTCACTTTTTGCGTCAGATACTCTTGGTGGGTATGTTTGGTGACGACTGATATTATTCTTTATATTATTATTTATTTCCTTCAAAATCGTCCTATTGAAGAATTGATTTATCGTTTCCTTAAAAATCTACACACCCACCAAGAGTAGTTGATCCGAGAAGCGGAAAATATCCGTGGTGTCAAGTATGTCAGGCTCTTTATATATGATTTTTTGTAGTAATAATACATTTTTTTACAATGTAACAACTTACAAATTTGAATTATTTTGGTGTTGCTAAACGATATTTTTCCAAAACCTGAAAATTGTTTGATGTTGAAAATGCAACACTTGCAACATCCCCATTACGCCACTGAGTGGTGTATAAGATATTGTGTGATGGTCCGCAAAGCCATACCAATAAAATTAAAACAAAATTAATTATATATCGATAGATGACTTGTTAATTATTTATATATTAATCCACATAATGATGTTCATGTTATTATTTCTGACAATTATCTAATATCGTATGGAAAACAAGATTAGATTAGCGGTAAAATATAACTGACTATGAACAATTAATAAAGATGATGAAAGCACTCAGAGGCGTGCTCAGGACTTTTCTATGAGAGGGGTTGATTTAATAGTTTTTAATAGATCCATTTAATCATATATAAACATGAAGGGTATCTTGTTAATGGGAAGGGGGGGAGTCAAAGGAAGCAGTTTCCCCGGGTGGAAATGTCTTAGGGACTTCTGAAATCAAAACGAAAGAACACTTTTATCGAGGTCCATTTTTAAATAATTTTAAATTAGGTAGGTATTGAAAAAAATAAACATTTCTATCCTTTTTCCAGCGTTCTTATTAGTTTCGTGTACCTATACCTGAGAATTCCGTTAAGTTAATTAGAAATTATATCGTAGACTTAAAACTTTACCAGTGTGGATCTATTCTAGAATAGTGCTGATTTTAATGAAATTTATAAAAAGTTTCCAAAATAAAAATCAAGATTTTTTTTTTTAATAATTTCAAATTTGTTTTTTGTTTTTCTATTTAATCTCAGATTCTAAGAGAAGTGAAGAAGCTATTAGTTTTACAATAATAATTATTTATTTTTTTTTAGAAATATTTTTTCGTAGGTATAGTAAAATGCATCCAAAAGTTTTATTTAGTATCTTTGTAGATCAGTTATTGGCACTGGATGGCACTTCAAAAAAATTAATTTTTGAAACTCTCAATATTTTTTGCAAAATCATGGGGAAACTATCTCAAATCTGAGTAAAAATTATAAAATATGCTGTAAACTAGGTTTTATAAAATTTCTTTTAGTAATATAGTTGTAACTTTAAAACTAATGAAACTAGAAACGTGAAAATTCCAGTCATTATGGAAAATAGTATAATACAGGCTGCATCAAATATTGTTCTGAATAATTAACTGAAGCCTTATACAGAATCGATTTATTCAAGAATTGATTTATCGTTTTTTTTTTTTTTTTTTTTTTTTTTTTTTTTTTTTTAATTCATGGATTTCTCTTTAATTTTTTTATTAAATGTTATGTTGAAATTATTCAAATTATACTGTATTTGTATTTATTTGATGTTGAGATATATATGTATAAATAATTAAAATATTGTAACAGTGTAATTATTATACTTATATATATATATATATATTTTTTTTTTGTGTAAGTGTAAAAAAGATGTAAACGGTGGAATTTGAAAATCTGCCTTAGGCAGCATATTTGTTAACACAGCACTGAACATAGAAATGTTCTTTCTGATGTTGTCGTAGTCACAGATAATCTGCATAATATATTTTGTAATAAATATTGAATATTAGAAAATATTTTATTTTTACTTAGAATAAAAGTTTCTAAATAATTTTTTAGTTGCTGTTCATTTTTTCTGTGGTGTGATATAATATTATCAATTTAGGTAACTTGGTTCACAGAGAAGATTTATTTTTTAATACTCAAATTACATTTAATTCGTTTTATTACACACACGAAATGAATAAATAAATTTTCTGTTAAAAAAATTACCAAATTTTTGGACCAGTATATACTTCTATAGGAGAAGTTTCAACCTCATGAACCCTCCCCTCGAGCACACCCATAAAAGCATTGACATTTCACAATTTTATCAGTTGTTGGGGTTTGTTTGATTTTTTGACGAGGACAATACGAAAGAAGAGCTTTTTTATTTCAAGAATTGTATACTACGAATGAGACTGATGTAATGAAGATAATAAGTGATTATTTTGAAAAAAAAAAACGAAATTATGAGGGTAAAGCTAAAATTGGTGAAAAAAAATAACTATTCAACATTGACAACTTATTGTGTAATTAATCACCAAGTATTAGCTTCCAAAACACTATCGGAAGAATTCACATGTATTTTGAAACTAGTCGTTCAAAATCAAGATCAAAATCAGTGAACTGAAACTTGCGTTTTGAAAAAATATGCAATAACTTGGATTCTTAGTATGAAACACTACTTTTCCATGCCAAAGATTTTTGGCTTTCGAGAAGAAACATGTTGGCACGATTTTATTCACTACAAGAGGAAGTAACGATATTTTTAATTGAGAAAAAAATTACAAATTAATAAAATTGACGTGTACCTATTTGTGATCATATGTTTGAAATGTGCTGGGATTATTTGGTTAATATCTTTGGAAATTTGAACAAGTTTTATTTACAATACAAGGTTACGGAAATAAGAAATTAAAATGCGTCACAGACATAATAGTATTTGAAAATTAACTTTACACATTTAAATTTATGTGCACCTATGGATCAGTAAATTACTTTAAAAAATACTTAGAAAGTAGTACTTAAAAAAACCTCAGAGATGATGTTTAGATAAACGTTTTATGCTATTTCTGAAAACTTAAGGAAGAATTTATTCCATATTTCCCGGAATATAATGTTTTCAAAACGAAAGGCATCCGAAGTGTCATTCGAAATTTTTTTATTTATATAATGAAATCCAGAAAGACCTTATAGTTACAATCCATCTGGTGTGAATCTCAATTAGTTTTGGTATAAAAAGACGATCTCATCTCCTAAGTTTCGATAAATTTCATTACGATGTTAAGTCATATTTTCATTGACTATTTGTGTGAATAAGAATGTTTCAAACACTCCACATTAAAAACAAACAAAATGGTCAGCTAGACGCCGCTAAGAATGTAAGTATAGCTTTAAGCAGTATTATCTCAAGATTTGCTTTTTTAGTATAAGACATGCAAGCCTAAAAATCACATCAAATTTATTTGTCGTGGTAATTTTCTTTAATAAATAAAATAATATACAGGGTCATTCATCCGGCATGTTCACCCTCATTTTGGCTATAAGAATATAAAACAAATTTGGATTTTTTGTAATATTCAAGTTCATATAAAAACTATGTTTTCATTAGGTAACTTTTTTTTCAAATATCACCCCGTATTTTAATTGTTGAATTTTATTCAGATAATTTTTCTATGAATTTTGATGTATTGAAATCAAAATTCGAACGAATGATTTTTGAATTATTCAAATTTAAGTACAGAGAAAAACTTATATTTAAAAATAAAATGTAAAATATAGAGCTTATAAATACATAATATTATCTAGTATCCATACAGAAATGGAAGATTCGTACCTATATGACATTCATAAATACAAACTGATACATATTCATATACAACAGGGAACTTAGAAGTTTAATATTTGTATGAATACAAATATTATTTTTTTTTTCTTCAATAATTTTCTAATATATTTTAAAATAGGCAATAAAGCTAATATCTATATTCGAATTGCCAATCAAACGGTGATATTAAACAAATTAAGTTTTAAATGTCTTCCACATGCAACTGTTCAAAATTTAAAATAGGTTGAAATTAGTATATAAAAAAGCAGGACTACGAATATTCTTCGCTCTTTGGGTCAGATACTCTTGGTGGATATGTAGAATTTTAAAGAACGATAAATCATTTCTTCAATAAGACGATTCTGAACGAAGGAAGTTAATAATATAAAAAACAATTATAGTTGTCATTTTCAACACACTCACTAAGAATATCTGACCCGAAAATCGAAGAATATCCATGGTGAGATGTATATCCAGCTTTATTGTCTATACTTTACTTTACTTTACTTCACTTTTTTTATCTGATAAATAAAGAAAAGGAAAAAAAATGTAATAAAAAAAACTTTTGGAAGAATTTCAATTTTTTTTTTTCATATTTTCAAAATATTCTTGTTCCAAAATGATTCTTATATTATTGTCTATCTATGTTTAAATTTTCGTCAAGTTTGAATCAAAAAATTATAGTTACTGAGTCTCTTTTATCAAATTGCGGGTAGTTTTTCCAAAAACAAAAATTGTGGAATTAAGAAATTTAAAAACTACATCTCTAAAGTACCAACTAGGGGGCAATTCTGGTTTAAAAAAGTTGTTGATCGAGACTTTTGGACAAGTAAATCCCTACGAAAAAGTGTTCACAAAAAATAAAATCAAAAATCAAAAAAATAAATAACATTGTAAAAACACTAGCTTCTTCTCTTCGTTCAGAATCTATAATGGTGTTTACTAACTTTTTTACTAGTATTTTGAAAAGATTTTGGTTTTTCTATTTTGCTAAAATATGCTTTTACGGTTATTTAAAATGTGCACGTAAATACATATTTATTTTGATATATACATCAAAAGTATTGATTTATTCTAAATGTATTACAATTGTATTGTTTTTGTAATTTACAGGAAATTGATTAAACTAATCATAATTAGGTTATTGTGTCTTTACCTTTATCATTTTCAGTCAACGAAAAATTGTGTCCATTAATGTAATATTTTAGATGTGGTTTCTTTGGTTTTAATTTCTCTCATCACTTCTCATAACGGATAACCTTTTGTTTCTAACGATTTTATCGTGTCGGGAAATATTTGAAAAATTAATTTTTCTTAAATAAAATAAGCTTTTGAATATTTAACTTGTATCAAATTCGAAAATTCATTTTGTGTTAACTAATAATAATTAAAACAGTTTTAATTCAAATGCACAATTTGACAAATTTGAATAGCTGATAATACGGAAACAGAGAAAATATAATTATATAAAAATATAATATGCAATTCAAAATTAGAAATATGCAGGAAAATATTCCCCAAACAAAATTAATATATTTATGTAAAATAAAGATTGGATTTATTTTTATAAGATTGATTTAATTCGTTTATACCACTTTTCAAATGTCAAACAGTCTATTATAATAAATATCACTAACTAGTTATTTGCATTGCGCAATATTTTTACACTTTATTTAAAATAAATAAACTTAAATTTAAATTAATAATAAATTTAAATAAATTATATTTTTATTTGTGTTAACCGCTGTAGTTGTTATAAAGCCGAATTCACGTTTACAACTTACAGGAATCGATAAAACGTCTGAAATGAACGAACATTGCGCCAATTGATAGCGGACAATTATTGATCACAAAACAATTATTGACAGCGAAATATCGGAATTATATAGGAAATATAAGTTTTAGTATAGGCATGGTAACCTCTTTTTTAAAAATGTTTTTAGATTCTGAACGAAGTGAAGAAGCTTATGTTTTTACAATGATGTTTATTTTTTTTATTTTTTCATTCTCTGTAAACACTTTTTCGTATAGAAATACTTGTCCAAAACATTCAATCAGTAACTTTATAGACCCAAAATCACACCCAAATGGTACCTAAAAGAGGTCATTTTTCGAATTTCTCAATATTTTTTTTCATAAAAAGAGAATATCAAACAAAAAAAGGCAAAATATGCTATTACCGGAATTTCCATAAAATTGAAAATTGCTTTTAACATTACTTCTAAAATAATGAATCTAAGGACTTGAAAATTTCACTAAATACTAAAATTTATCACGAAAAGATCTCATAAAAACTTCAATAAGATTTGATCAATTTTGAGTTAAGTACAGCATTTTGAAAATTTCAGAAACTTCTTATTTTTTGTTAGTTTTTATGTAATTAAATTTTTGATTTTTTATGTTATGATTTGAAAGTTTAATATAGTCTCACTGACATATGTTTTTAATTGACCTGAAAAAATCTCGAAAATCGTAAGTCAGCTTTTTTCTCTATTATCTTTTGAAGTTAGAATTTCGACGAAAATTCTTTAGTGTTACCTAAAATTACACACTTTAACGTACATAAAAGAAAATTGGATCTACCGATTTTTTTGAAACTTAGTGCCTAGATAGAGAATTTTATTGCGAATTTGCTATAGTAAAATTTTAAACGATCAAAGAATTAAACATTTTACAAGGGTTTGACAGAAAAAAAATCAAGGAAAGTACGGACAAAGGTAGTTTACGTTAAGTTTGTTAGTTAAGTTTGCACTTATCTTATCTTATGTATTTTTCGATGCTATTAAATACGATTATACCAAAAGTCCGTCATAGCCACGGCTATAGATACTATCTACAGCTGCTATGGTTGTTGCTAAAATATGTAATTCGTTATCATGGTACTATTTTTCGCCGACGTAAATGATTTATTATTTATAGACTTAGGCGATTATGCTTATGGAGTAATTCGTGTTTATTTATTTATTAATAAATAGTTACATACTATTCAGTGTATTCAATAAGATTAAAATATTCACCAATAAAATGAATTATTTTATCTATTTAATTATCGAGCATTGATGATGCTCATATTCAGGCATACAATATAATATAATCATGTAGGTGCATATAAAACGTCACACTAATGATTTACGAATTTCACTCACTCTGTATACCATTGTACAGTATACTTGTCGTATGTGTGTTAAAGTTTGGTTTTATGGTAGAGCATGCGTGAAAATGTACACGTTTTTTTATATTATTAATTTCCATCGTTCAGAATCGTTTTATTGAAGAAATGATTTATCGTTTCTTTAAAATGCAATACACCCGTCAAGATTATCCCACCCGACGTGTGAAGAACACCCCGACGAACGAAGTACATACTTTTTTAATTTTAGATTCCAAGTGGAGTGAAGTAGTTTGTAGTTCTACAATAACGATAATTTATTTATTTTTTATTTTTATATGCGTGAGTTTACTGTAATAATATATAGCACAATGTTATAATATTTAAAGTATATAATTGAAAATATAGTACGATTTTTGAAATTATTTGTTTCATATATATATTTTTTTCTAATTAATATTATATTCGAATTATCGATGCTATTGTCCGTCTATGATAAACCACGACTGAGCTTGTAAACTGAAATTTAACTATATTATTTATCTCCTTTGTAAAAAGAGAGTTCTAACTCAAAAAATGGGTGTTGTGAGTTATTTGCAACAATACTTATAAATAAATTATTAAACTATACTATTAAATAAATGTTAATTAACTTTTAAATGATTAAAAAAAAATACGCTTTTGGAGTAAAAAGTAGATCAGAAGTGCGTTTCTTATTTGCAAATAGCTCACAACAGCCATTTTTTCAGTTAGAACTCTCTTTTTGCAAAGGATCGATTTATTATTGCCGATATCTCGTCACGCTATGAATGAAAAAAAAATATGAAGTCACCCGCGATAAATTTTCATACAATCAATTGTCTGCTATCAATTGACAGGACACCGAAATGAACATCAAACGCTTTCAAACACAGTGATATCATATTAAAACCACTTTTCGAAATGTGGCTATCATATCCATTATCTGGACATTAAAAAAAAAGTGTAATGCAAGTATGAAAATATAACCATAATTGACGTAGTAATAACGTCAAAAATATCAGATAATAGTAATACTATACAGGATAATTTTTTGGTTAAACCAATCTCTTCACTATAAATCATTTTTGTGCTAATAATTCAAATCTGAAAGCAGCAAATAGTTATTGAATAAATTAAACTCAATGTTATTCGTACTATAATGTTGTAAGTGTGTTTATGTTTTTATGTTATTTTAGAATGGACTATAGTACCGACAATCAGTAATTATTTTTAAATTATGTTTTTTTTCTATTATTATTGATAACCATTTATATACTTTCACATTATTGAACAGGAGTGTTCTAAAAGTTTTTTAAACCGGTTTTAATTTTAGTAAAATACGTAAGTTTAACATTGCAAAAGAATTTAAATTAAAATTACTCACATAATCACTCTCATTATTATAATATGCACTCGACAAATTAATACATGTAATTTCTTTCAATTATTCAACAATTATTTTCAAAATATCATCTCCAAAGGATCGTTTCAATTTTCACTTGAATCCGATAGAAAGACTGTTGTAATGAACTTCATTCAAGAGTACTTCATATGTTGACCAGGCTAGCGGATGAATTTAAAACGAGTCATTGTGAAAACGATTGCATTGCCCAAACATAGTATAAAATATTCACACGCGAAAATACAACGGAACGTGCGTGTAAGAATACAAACAATCATATTTTACAACCAAAAAATATAGTACGGAAATGTCACTTAAATAAAAAACGAACGTTTATGATTCTAATGCAATAATTTAAATATTATACCTCATCCCGTAAAATATATATATATATATATATATATATATTATATGTTTTAGTTTGCATATTGAAATATGTAGAATACATTTTTAATGAAAATACAATTATTATAATCGGGCAGTATTAATAGATATAACTTGCTTTTAAGATAATAATTTATATGTGTTACACTATGAGCTGTCTATAAAAATTAGGGTTTTATAATTTCAAGAAACTATTTTTTTCTTTTTTTTAACATTTCATGAAAGTTTTCATTTTAATGAACAATAAAAATTTGATTTGTAACTACAGTAAGAAATATAATAAACACATTTATTTTCATTAATGAAAACTATTATAGAAATGTTTCTTTTACAATAAATTATACAAATTAAATAATAGTTTATATTAGCATGATTAAAAAAGGCTTCAGAAATATATAAATTTCTTTATTCATTTTTATTTAATATTCTATGACTATTAATTAGATATATTTATAAGTTTTAACTGGATGCTTCTTTATGAATAATTTATGGTATTTTGTTATTTGAATTGAAATTTATTAAATAACATAATTTGTATTATAATTTATATTCTTTAAATTATAGCCTGTGTTATTATACTTGCAAATTATTAATACAATAGTATTATTATTTATCTTTATAATTATTTATACATTTGTATAATCATCAAAGTAAATTTAAATCATATGTTGGAAACCTCCGCTAAAATCATCTTAGAAATGATTTATCGTTTCTTTAAAATTTAATACTACCACAAGAGTATATTCGAGGAGTGAAGAATGGAGAAGAATATTTGCGTTCCATTTACCTCTGGTAAGTTTCAAGATAATTTGCGTTCCCCGTAAAGAATATAAGCAAATTGTGTCCATCCATTTTGAAAGTTATCTTTTTAGCGAACACTTACGTATTGCATTTGTAAATAAATAAACTAAAATAATAATTCGAATATATATTTGTCATTTTATTAAGCAGTTATCAGAAACTCTATATACTAAATTATTCAATTAAAGTTCAACACAATTTTTCTTCTAAATATTGAAACTTTAAAATAATTTGAATCTGGAATTAATTAAAGAAAGGCAAAAACTACTTTTTAGATTTAAATCTTCATTTTAGAGATTTATAGAGGTATAATGAAAAATTTTATTTTTTTTTTTAGAAAACTGAGCTTTTTTTTTTTAAAAAAAAAATTAAAATCCTTACTTGATATATATATGAGTGTGTGTGTGTGTGTGTGTGTATTTTTTTTCCTCATATAAAAACTAAATTAAAAAATAGAATGAATAAATCTAAAAATTATATACTTGACTACTTTTCAAAAATAGACAAAAGAGATCTTGACGAATTTGAATCCGATTTTTCATAGGAATTCTTACCTGGTTAAGTTATAATAATATCGAAGATAGTGAAGCCCAGAGCTGGTCGATAATTGTCATTTTTGTACATACATATTAATTGGCATCTATCTATTTTTCTCGCAAACATTTCTTATGTATTAATTTTAAAAATGTATGTATATTTTTGGGACCGTTTTTAGTGGTTGGTGAAAGTTTCAAGTCCCTAGTCGCATTATTTTAGAAGTTATGTTTAAAGCGATTTTCAATTTTACAGAAATTCCGGTAATTGCATATTTTGTCGTTTTTTGTCAATTTTTCATTTGAAATTTGGAAAAATGAACTTTGAAGTACTATCTGAGTGTGATTTGAGTTCTATAGAGATACTGATCGAAACTTTTGGAGAAGTATTTCTATAAGTAAAAATGTTCACAGTAAGAGAAAAGAATAATAAACATCATTGCAAAAACATAAACTTTTCACTCCGTTCAGAATCTAAAATTCAATTTTTATTTATTACATTTGTTTTTAAAACTGTTATTTATTTTTCAGTAAAGTTTAGTTTTATTAAAAGTGTTTTTTTTTAATATTTTTTATAGTTTTGATGAGATATCTCCTTTTCAATAAGAATACAATTAAATCATTATGTCAGAGGGGAATTGGTTTCCAATTTTCCGGGACTCAAGTAACCTGTGACGTAAAAACTACCTAGAACAAATTTTTAATTTAGGACGCAACTAGTTGATCTCCATAACGAATACCCAAGGTGCGAAGTACGTCCTTATTTTACATATTTTATTGAAATATTTCACAATGGGATGATGGGTGAATGTTTCAAGTTTTCAAGTTTGAAATATTTCGAAGTAAAAATTTTAATTGAATTATTCCATACTTATAACATAACCCTAATAAAAATAGATACTATGCTATTATTTAATCATTTTTAATCAATCATAATGTGATTTTCGGTGAAAAAATATCATAACCTTACATTTAAATGTGATTATCATTTTGTTAAAACTGTACCTAATATAATAAATTAAACACATGTTTACATTTTTTGATTTTTGATTTCTGATAACTATTTGAATTCATCAATTAAAGAAATAACCTACCTTAACTCTTAAGTAAAGTATGAGTATGATTATAGAAGGAATAGATGAATATAGGTGCTATGTAGAGAGAGGCTTGAAGACAAAGCTCCCTCAAATTCCATTTATCTATTTAAAGACCTCCGTATTTAAAAAAAATTTAAATGGTTAGAGAGCTTAGAAGGGAGATTAAATTAAACAAATAAATTCTCTTCTAAAAAAAAATAATAGTTATAAAATAAATAGGCCAAGGCATAAGGATTTTTTTCGAAATTTACTGATGCCTAAAATGTTACCCTTAAAAAAATATTCAAAAGAAATAACATAATTCTTTAAATAATTAATAGTTCCCTAAGAATGTAGCAGGTATAAAAAACAGCTAATAAAATAAACGTATTAATTTCCGTTGATAGAATGTTTTATTATTCTTAGCCGTCAAGTTATAACTACAATAAAATAGTACCGATAATCGTTAATACACTCACAGTACTAAAGTCATATACAGTGAGAAAAATGCAGTTTTATAAGTGTATATAATGTGTAGGTAACATAAAATCTTCAAGGGAATGCGTTCAAAAGAACCGTATAAATGGTTATAACCCGGATCGATTCATTTTAGTCATGAAAGTACTAATATCGGAAGGTACCATTGGTATCAGAGAGATTATTAGGGCTCCAAAATTGTACCGATTTGTTATTTTTTTCGTTTATATATCGTCAAGTAAGCTGTATTATATAAATACGTTTTATTTAATTGTGAATTAAATACCAAAAGTTATATTGTATGTTTTGTGGTTTTTTCAGAGTAGAGTTGCTTGATTAACTAATACATTACTAATACATTTAGAGTTTTTTTTTATGCTTATTTTATCATAAAAATTAAAATAATAAATGATCTTATGGATTTTATAATTTTAAATTCATAAAAATGTTTTCTAAAAAAAAAAAAATAAAAAATAAAAAATCGTAGCTCTACTACAGTATGAATCAGATTACAAATAAAAAGTGCCTAAAATATATTTAGAATCATTATAAATAGACATAAAAATTATCTAATTGTAACTAAACATTTTATAAAGAGTTTTAATAGCTACATATAGCCTAGCTATATAGTACGAATTCTGAACTTTAAAGTTTTTGAGCATAAATACTTCGAATACAGAAATAAAAACTTTCTTAAGTATAATGTTTGTTGAATAATTTGTGTTAAAAATGTCTAGTTTTTTAAAAAAAAAATCAAAAATGTATGCTTTTAAGCATAAGTGTCTTTTTTTTAAAAGTATAGTTGTATCTACATAAAATAATATTTATATTTTATTTGTTTTATTTTTTATTAAATAAAAATCTTTTACTGCTATTGTAAAACAAAAACGCAAAAACGGAAAAATAGATTTTCGGTAGTTACGGATGACACGTATGATAAGTAATCTCATTAAGAACTTTTTTTTAATAATATTTAAAAAAAATTATGTTTAAAATACGTATTCAATGATTAATATCATTCAAAATACGTCAAAATATCAAAATCATCTATCGATTCTGCCAGCTACTGCTATCAACTGCTATAGCTATCGACTCTTATATATTATACGTGATATTTTTACATGATAAAAATAATAAGCGATTGCGGATGATCAAGCCAAAATTCCCCACGTTACATAGCAAGCTGAGGGACATTTTTGATTTGTGATAGGAAGCGGAATGACCAAACACCCGGTTAACTAATCTAGGCCGGCGGAGTCGATATTAAATTGGCGGAATTTACATATATCCTTTTTCATCTGCTTTTTTTCCGGACAGAATTTACACGTACCTTTTTTTACCTGAAAATTATTTTGAGCGGAATTTACATATGCCCGATTATATTCTATTGGAATATTATAGCATTAGTCGTAATGACACGTTATGCTTGGTAGTATTGCGTTACACCCTTAAATCTACGTAAACACAGTATTATACAGTTCGATAGAGATAAGATAGATGTTTTGAATTATTAGCAAAGCGAAGAAGCTAGTGTTTTTACATGTAAATTGTAAATTGTGTAATTTTTTTGTATAAAAATATTTGTCCAAAAGTTTCGACCAGTAACTTTTTGAATGAGAATTAGCCTTCATTTGGTACTTTTAAGAAGTAATTTTTCAAAACTGTTAATAGTTTTCTTGAAATTTGGAAAAACTATCCAAAATTTGACAAAATAAACTCAAAAACTATCTTTTTTTAATCCAAACTTTATGAAAATTTAAATATTGATAAATAATAATATTAAAAATGTTTTAGTGTAAGAACATTTTTAATAAGTGATTTTTTTTTTCTAATTTTTTTTCTTACATTTTTTTTCTCATCAATTTTTTTCTCTTTACTCATTTAATAATAGAATATAAAACTGGCTGAGTAAAAAAAAATGTATATATTTTTTTTTAATAGCAAACTTTATAATGTTTAAGTGCAATTGTCTTGAATAAACTGAAGCTCTGCTCAGAATCGTTTTATTGAAGAAATGATTTATCGTTTTTTTTTTTTTAAACTCAATACGCCTACCAAGAGCAATCCACCCGACGAGCGAAGAATACCATTGGTCAGACAAGTATACAGAGAAGGGGGGTATCAGGGGTTCAAACCCTCTCCGAAATTTTTTCAATGCCTGCCGATGGTGTGAAGTATGGTGTGGCTCGTTAAAAAGCGTTTTTTTTTCAAAATACTTTAGATCGAAAGTTTATTAAAAATAACAATAATAATATTTAAACAGTTTTGGAATACGAGCACGAGTGTGTTACGACAGCGAGTCTGAAGACTCGGACTGCGCGTCCTTGACTCGGAGAGACGCTTGACACCGGTTCGGCATGTGTGGAAAACCGAGACCTGGAGGACACACGTCGGTTGGCGGTCGCGGCGTTGACTTTGGCTGCGCGTTCTGTAATAATAACCGTATCGCGCTCGCCGCAGCCGCCTTCGTAGTCGCGGCGATTCTCTCCTGCGTGAGCTACTTCCGAGAAACTGGTCACGTCCGGACCGGGTTGCCCGTCGGCGGCGGCGGTGACGGTGACGGTGGCGGTGGCGGCGATAGCTGCGACGCGTCGCGGCTTCTATAAAGTCACCGGACATTTCGAAATCCATCCATTGCACCGCTCGCCATCGGACCGCGCCGGAACACCGTCCCGGTCGAAAACCACTAATTATTTTTTCCGCGTTTTACGTCGTCTCAATAATAATACGAGTAATAATTATTATCGTTTTCGTGCGTTTTGCTATATTATAAAATAAACACACACGATCGTCATCGATCGACCGTTCGGCCGCACGCACTCGCAACCACGACGATGTTGAAACACGCATTGTTTACAACGCTGCTGGTGGCCACGGCCGTGGCCGCGCAGCAGCAACAGCAGCAGCCCGAGAAATCCGTGGTCGCGGCCTCCACCGCCGGCGGCGGCCTCACCTGGTCCGAAGTGATCGAGTGCTACAAGAAGCCGCAGGCGGCCATCGGGTGCCTGGAGACGCGCATGGGCCGGGCCCTGGCCTCGATGCGCGACACGGCCGTCAAGATGGCCCGCAGCGAACCGGACGTGGCGGCCGAGGACGTGGCCGGCGTCGGTGACCTGGTCCAGCAGATCGGCGAGTTCATATCGTACGGCATCTCCAGCTACTTCCGCGGCGAAGAAGGCAGCGCCGAAGTGTCGCCGTCCGCGGGCCCCGCGTCCGCCCACCTGCCCACCGACGTCGACGAGGGTGAGTTACAGTTAACTTTTTTCTAAATATGTTTGAAATCGGTTTTCGCGAATATCCGGTCGAGGCCAATCACAGCGCGAGCGAACCTTATCAAATCCAGTACACTATATCTGTCAACTTCCAAGCGTTCAATGTCAATAAAGTTATTAAAAATCCTAACTTAATTGTTTTATAGTCACTACTATACGTTCGTATAACGCGCCCACGTTTTCCCGACTACCCGACCGCGTCACGTACGATCTATACATTATATTACATCCAGACGACTATTTATAACTTAACATTATTATCGTATAGTATTAATCAGTTTTCATTAATTTGCGACTGACGTTCATGACATTGTCGGTCGTCAATATTACAATATTATACACTCGCACCTGTCACGAACATAATATCACTTATCATTAAATCATGCACACACACACACACACACACACACTATTTGGTGGCCAGTTTGTAAACGGATATTTGATAATAGGCACAAACTGGACATGATATCACAACATAATATCCATGTCGAGTTTATCAATAAAGTTTTTTTAACTAAATCGTATAAAGCGTTTAAAACTTTACTCGATTGCCGACAACCACTAGACGTGTTTTGGCGATTCGATAATAATTAGTAAACAGTTTACTGTTATCAGTAAACATGTTGCGAAGATGGTTACCGAACGAATAAACTGTTTACTTGAAATTAACTTGCCAAAAAACGCCTATTACAGTAACATATTATTATATTTGTCATAAAAACACTTGTACCTATCAATCATAATAATTATTATATTTTTTTTTGAAAATCGACTCATCATCACCTTACTAACAAATTCATCGTACCGCACTGTATTTACATGGAAAACCATTTGTTAAATTTAATCATACGCCTATTTATCTAAACACCCCGTATTTTATTTATACGGCTCTTAAACAACCGACGACGATGGCATTGGATGCACGCATGAATGAACAACGATTTTTTACTATACAATATGACTTTTACTACCGACGTCGTTACCTACTATTAATCATATACTCGTCGTTGATCCGAAGATAATAGTGTACGTTATTCGTATGCCATTAATCATCCGGCCTGTGGGCTATGACTTTGGCACCCGGTTAAACGCACAAGATAGGATTATTATGATTATTATTATTGTACCATTCTATACCGTTTTTCCGCTCACTGCTAGGCATAGTTTCTTGATTTTCTTTACAAGAAGTACACCCCCATTATGGTTTTGATAAAGTTTGGGGACTGTTAGATACTGAAATAATTGGCACCATTTATTTATAATCACCACCATATTTGTGTTATATGAATACGTGTAAGAATATGGTAACTGTAAACTGTATCCAATCGAAAATCGACTTCTTCAAGTCAAAAATGGTTGAATGGACTAAATTACGACACGGTTTAAATACATCATATTTAAATTTATAATTAATAATAAATTAATGGCTTTTTAACATAACTTTAATCACATAATCTGTCGACAGAAACGAAATAAACAGTTAGAAAAATTTACATAAATTATCTAATCAACTTATGACATATTGTTAATTAGATATTGAATTCAAAACAAAACTATTTTCTTACTCGAAAATTTCAAGTCACGATTAAGAAACCTGTTTGATGTATTCGATCATCAAATGCATACACTCATAATTTTATTGATAGACTGAAATTTGTATTAACTGTTATATGAAATTTGGTGAAAATATAATTACTATTAAACATTTAAAAGAGTCATAAATATTATTTAAATAATTTAACATATACAGCTGTCATAATACAATAATTAATTGATAGAAAAAATAATAGTGAATAAAGAAATAATATTTATAATATAGTTAATTTAACCGATTGCCTAATTTAAATTTAATATTCTGATTTGTTAAAATTATATTCCATACAAATACCATCGGATAGCACAAATAATATGAATATATAAAATATATTTTTGAAATTTTTCAGCAATAAAATACATGTATCAACTGTATAGTAATTTTAAAAATATAATAACACACGAGCGGCTCACACACACATTTATATAATAAATATATGTGTATGTGTGTATAAATGTATTGATACGTGTGCAAGTAACAATGAATGGGCGACATGAATACATGATCAAACAATGCACCCATGACAAGGGAACATTTTCAAATTAGATAACTTTTTGTTGTACCCGTAGAACTCATTTATATACACACAATATTACTGTTCTCCGATTGAGTTTTCCATTTTCTGTCAGCCCGATATTTGTCCAACAGGTTTTTGTTGATACGATTTTCCCCATCTTTTGTAAAGTGAAAACGTTCATGTCTTCGTACGCTGAAAAAGAACACAGCTTTATGTTGTAATAGTAATCACGCGACCGATAATGGCTGCATTCGAAACCACGATACACGGATATGTATTATACACAACACATATCATGTTTTACCACACCCGTGACCGTGGTCGTGAAGATGAGTCGGCGGGACTTTCACCGAATTTATTAACACTTTATACCACACGAGTGTTTGCCCGATTTCTCGCGGGGATTCGAATAAAACAAAATTGAAAATCTGGTAGGAGTCGTTTGTCGTAATTAAAGACTAATGGCTATTGTTATTGTTGTTACTCCGCGTGACCCCCAATGTTTATTTCATTTACGACGACCCAGTCAAATTACCCGGTACCTAATAAACGGCGGCCGTTGAGTAAAATTGCATTATATCTTCATTTACTGCACACGATTGTTTATAACCAGCACGTGTTTTACGTTTATACACTACTACTTTAATAGTTATTACATAGATACCTACGTATTATAATGTCTATGCAGACACTTCAGATATTTTACAACGTGCTATGATGTCTATTCATCCAGAAAGATTGTGTGCTAGAGAGAGAAAGAGAGAGAGAGAGAGAGAGAGAAAGAGAGAGTATCATTTATTAAACGACCCGCGGTGTATTTCACGTTAATGTTTATGTAAATTACTACATGCGCTTTAATAATAGATGTCTCTTTGATGAGCGACTTCACTGCGGTTTGGATTTTTTGAAAGGTACCTGATATTAACGGGTGATTAACTGGTATATCCGTGATTTTAAGTTTTCGAAAACCACTTTTTTTCTCCAGAAATTCATAGCGTTAAACCAGTTTCCAAAAGTGTTACGGGCGAGGACAAAACACACCAAAATGCCCCCGGAGACAGATTAAACCCGGGGGCGTCAAACCAGTTTCTTTAGATCCCGTGGAAATATGATTATTTACTACAGCACATACACTACACAGGTGTATTGTACGTGTACATATATTTTATACATTTGTATAAGGTACCTGCGTTTCACCGTCATGAAAAAACAGTTGACTGAACTCGTATAATATACCATTCTATAACACGACACCGAATATAAATGATTTTAATGAAAATCGACGATACATACACTGTTCTAACGTTTTTATAATAACATACATCACGGAGTATTTTATTATTAAACGTGATAATTTTGTTTTTCAAATCAAAAGAGGTGCACAAACCGGATATAAAAATTTAATATTTGTCTTACGGTATTATGCGGATAATTTTCTAAATTTCCTGTCATGCAACTTCCACAACGCAATACCCAATTACTTTTAAATACTGGGCGTGCATAAAATATAATACGAGTAAACGAGTATTGGACAATCAGTTGTCCAACAACTAGTTAGTACAAATCTACATACCCACATAATATTAAAACCGTTAAGACTTTTAACGGGAATTTGTGATTTCCCACTACTATTAGATCAGTTATGCTGACTTGTAGGTACGTTAATGTACCTAGTATTAGATTAGTCGGTTAATTATTTCGAGTTACAAGTCGTAGACGATATTATATACGTGTAATAAAATGTGCCGCGTTTAAAACATCATCGCCTTTCATATCATTAGTATAATATTATATGCTTACACAATTATTATCATAACATACTGACCGTAAACAATGAACATTCGTTTTTGTCTTGTAATAATTCTATTCAAATGACATTTTCCGGATAAAAAGTTTTCTATTGTAAGCCCAATTACATTTAGTAACACTCTGTTCTCATGCACATATTATCTTATTTATAACGTGTTAAAGTAATTTTATTTCTAAAATACATTTAACGCTTCAAATTATTTGACGTTATTTAGAGCGTAAAATATATTATAAACAAATCGGCCATATTTCGATTCAAACTTTTTGTATAAATATATTCTTGACTTTCATAAAATAATTAATGCGTTATGCAAAAATATTGAACGTAAATGTGATGTTTAATTAACAGACCGTTTGACGAATGAATTGAAAGAATATGCACAGTAACTCTCGAAGCAAATCGCACGTTTAAAACACGCACTTGAAATTGTTTTTATTTTTATCTCTTGGCTCAGCTACTGAATAAGTAATTACTATAAATATTGTATTAATTGTGATCGAGTAGATAGTGTAGTAAAAAAACTTATGCAGTTTTAATATGATTCGTTTGTAAAGATGATTTAGTAATTCACGAAAAGTTAGTTCCTATGCAATGAGATATTTATAAGATTGTAGAAAAAAAAATGTAAACAATAATAATGAAGCGATTAGAAATTTAAAATGCAAATCATTTTCTAGTGGCATCTAAATGCAATCTGCTGATAAGTGTTTCATATGTATATATAGGTTTATGTGTTTTACGATTTTAAACAAGAGAGAAATCATGGGAGTTGAATTGAAAACAACAAAAAGAAACACTTGACACTTTCTGAAACTATGTAGTAGTAGGCAGCCTTTATTGCGCAGTGGACATCGTAAGTAAACATTAAGTAGAAAATAGTTGGTTTGTGATGATTTCCGCCGGATTATGTGTTAATTATGTCAACCGGTTCAAATACAACGCACTTCAGTTTTGACGTCCGGTTCGGATCTTTCGTTTAAATCTTAGATATCTCTAATACAAACCAGTTTTACATGATGTAAACGGTGGACAAGAGTTTCTGATAATGTCCTTTCTAAATCCCCGCACTTATTGTGTACAATAGTAAATCCGATACATCTTGTGTTGAATCGTGTTTGAAAACGTAATTAATATCACAGTGAAAGTAATTACAAACTAAACATTTTTCAAACTACCATTATTCCTACATTTCCCTTTATTATTCAAGTAATTTAATCGTTTTTACATTCTTGTAATTTGTACATGATAATTATTGTACACTTTGTAAACAATTAATTATTTTTTTTATTCATTATTTCGGTTTAAGACATAGAATTAGTCAAAATAGTAACATCTTTAGACTTTATATTAATCATGATCATAAAATCACACTCTTAATATTGTGAATGAACTGAAAAGTCGAATCGATTGTACAATTTTATTATTTTTATTTTTTTGTAAAACATAATATAGGTACAACTAAAATCTTTGATTATTTAATGTATGACAATAAAATTAATTAGTTCTTACGTAATCTGAAAATCTTTCAAGCGTCTAATTAACATTATTCTTATTACAGCATCGGATCAAACACTTACGAATTTAAATCTCTCGTAAACACGAATCGATAGTCAAATAAATCAGATTTATCGTAAGATCGAAAGCAAACACATAACCAAAATTTCAGCGAACGTTCTATTGTCATTCCTATCGAAAAATATTAAATTAAAAACATAAAATCCAACGGTTTATTGGCACGTAAAAAAAAAAATAATAATAATTAATCGCCGGATGATTTTGCTATATTGTGCGCATTTCTCTTCAATTATGCGTAGTGGGTACTTGTGTTTAATATACTCGTCTCGTACCACCCGACGAGAATAAATAAACGCGGGCCAACCGATACGTAAGGTCAATACCACTCCGTCAAGGGTATACAATATCATTTCCATAAGCAAGTGGTATTGCGTACAACGCGAGTGCGTTTTCATTATAGGAAATTATAAATGTAGGTCGACTAGTTTTTTTTTTTTAAATAAAACGCCGATTCAACTTGGGAACCGGTTGTAAATATAAAGATGAATCAAGATCAGCCGGCGATAAATTAATTTAACTGGGTCACATGTCCGCTGTGCCACCGCTGCCGTACAGCTGTATTTCGTTCGATCAATGACCTGAGCCCTATAACAAGATTTTCTTGTTTGTCTCCGGCGTGCGCGTTTCCGTTTTCTTGACATTCCGACTAATGCCCAACCCATTTTCTCCTCCGTGCACATACGAATTACGTTTGGACGCTTAAATAGATACATCTCTAATCCATATGATTATATATTTAATGCGACTCGATTGACTCGATATCGAAAAAAAAAAAAAAAAACACAATACAATTATGCACTCAAACGAAATTTGTTGTTTTGTTTCCGCAGGCAGAGGACACTCTCACAAGAAAAAGAAGATCCAAAAGGAAATCAAAAAGTTCGTGCTCAAAGTGCTGTTCGGTATCTACCTGTTCAAACAAAAGATCAAGATGATCCTCATGTCGATCCAATCGATACTGATGAGCAAGTTCTTGGTGATCGCCATGGTGTACGCGCTGTCCAACACGTTCAAGATCTGGTACGACATCAAGTGGTCCAAACACCATCACCACGACAAGGTGGTGTACTACGAGAACGCCCACCACCAACACCATTACGAGCCGCCAGAGCACAGCGAGTACGAGGACCACCACGGATGGGGCAGCGGCGGCAGCATCTGGGGCAGGAGCATCCTGGCCACCGAGCCGTCCGTGATCGAACACGCCAGCGGCCCGAGCGGACCGCACGACGGCATCAGCCGTTACATCAGACGCGTGTCCAGGACCGCGCAGCCCACGGTGGCGGCGCAAACCATGGCGTTCGGGGGCCAGCAACCGAAACAACGCTGAACGCGCACGTGCGGCAACTCCCCGCAACCCCCGTCCCTTCCTTCTTCATTTATTTATTCGAGAAGAAACTAGACGTTTTTTTACTTATTTTTTAACATCGTCGTGTGTTTTTTATTTAAATTATTTGCTTATCGCATGCCATCTATATAAATACTTAACTACACATATATTATATTATATATGTATAATATAAAATATCTGATGTATGCATCCGCCCAGGGCTGATCCATCCAGATCAGATATATATATATATATATAATATGTAGATGAGCCGAACGCGTTCGTCGGCTCGTCCGACTGTACAAATCGAAAGCCGTTCGATGATAGATTTTTTTTTTCTGATTTTACGGAAAACCAACTTTCCTGTAATTCCTAAAGTAGGCCATAATATTATTATTATAATAATAATAATTAACTTGTACATGCACGTATATGTATAAATATAATTTAATTAGTTTCGTCATCGTCCTTAACAAAATAAATGTAGGATTATAGTTTCACAATTTATTAGTCTGGTTAGTTAGATAATATTTTAATAGTTATAATTATGTTCTTATTGTTAGGCCTCGAGACTTTTTTGTTTGTTTAATTTTATTTTTCTTATTTATTTATTTATTTATTTATCACTTATGTGCTGCACTTCAATAACCACGTTTTCAAACGGTAATTCGCGTCGTCTGTACACACTACGGTGACGACGATTCGTAATTACGGGTACCATTTTGCCCAGGCCTAAGAAATTGCTCAATATTTTCGGTTGCTTTTGTTTATTTGTCGTATTAAACAAAATACAGGTAAATGGATAAAATGTTCTTCTTGTTTTATGTCGATCCATTTATTAGAGCTGATATGTGATAAATCATACGTCTAATAAGGATGATATTTGAAATTACAATTATTATTGTTTAATTTAATGTCAATGTCTCTTAAAGTAAACAATGTATTTATTATTATTTATGCAATATTATTTATTTATTTATTATATTATTTTATTTTGTAAAATAAATGTTTTTCACCAGAACTATGGTATTTTTTCAGTAAACATATTATAGCACCCGTGAATGTACCTATTATAACGATTGAATCAGTTGAACGCACCGTTTAAAAGTAAAATTGTTGAAAACGTTCAAATCCAGCATGTCACAACTGCATATTGTGTTGTACGAGCATGACTCGTGTAGTTGTGTACAGTTTATTATGTACACAAAAGCTAACATTCTTGTGGAAACATTCGATCCGATAAATTCTACAACAGTAGCGTGGCCATTATTAATCTTCAAGAGATCAATGATAAAATCTACTAAGTATTAAATATTTATGTTCACACAGAGGTAACTTATGCATTTTTAGAAATGATCAGATACATAATTTTTAATACTTGTCGACTTTAATACTTGAAATAAAAGGACTTTTTATCTATGCGTTACAAACAACTAAATGAGGTACTTAACATGATGTATTATTAATTATCATTGTATCTAATCTAAAACTTTCATTTTTCTAGGAGATTATTCTCTTACAACTATTTTACGCTCTCTACAAAAAAAAAAAGAAAAAGAAAAAAAATATAATAATAATAATAGCCACAAAAACTTATTATACTTGTGTGGATTGTACATAAAAAAATTCATATTTTACTTCAATTTGTACTTAAGTCCGTAATATTGGAGTCATCATTTCTTCCATGAAATGTCATTAAATAATCATCTAATAAAAATGCTTTTTTTATAGTGCCTCGTAAAATACTTACTTAGGTAAAAAAAAAAACCTATTGATTGTCACCTGTTTTTGGCATTATAATTTATTTGTTCAAACAAATTTATCGGTTAGCACAATAAAATCCTCAAGGTCAAAAATAATTTACCTCATGATAAATGAATGTAGAATATGTATGAGGATTTCTTTGTGAAACATGAACATAATTATAAAATAATTGAAAACACAATTACAATAATTTCCAAGGTATGAAAATACTAAGAAAAATGTATAGGTATAATACGACATCGATAAATCGGTGGTGTTCATTTGGCCACGGGGTGTACATGCGATCTTTATCCGATATTACTATTACTTGTATGGATTTATTTTACAAAAATTACAATAGTTGTTTACGAAAGTTAAACATCAATGACGATCTCAATGAAGCCAACCTTTGAATGTTTTGTATAATAATATAAGTATATATAATCAGGGACGCCTGCAGAGAAGTAGCTTAGTAGGTGCAAAATATATTTTGTGTCAATATAAGCTTTGAGGGGCTTTGTCCCCCTCAAAAAAAACCCACAACACTAAATTAAAACTAAATTAATTATATATTTATACATAAATTATGAGTATAACTAAATATATTTATAGCATAATTAATTTTATTTATTAGTTATAATTTATTTATTTACACTATTAAAATATCAATCATCGAAGAGCAATGCCAACCACCTAGAACTCAATCTTGAAGAAAATTGAAGAAACTCAAATTGTAGTTTGTATTAATTTGACGTTTATACAATGCAAATGTTTATACAAATAATATATATATTATTACTTATATAATACTAATTATATTAGGAAAGTATAAATTAAATATGATAGCAGAAAATTTTAGCTGATACATTTTGATCTATTCAACTTTTATACGAAATTTATTTAATGAAATAATTGATCATATCATAGATTTGCCTCTAGTTGGTACCTTAAAAAGATCATTTTTTGAATTTCTCAATTCTTCAATTTTTTTTTTGTTTTTTTTGAAAAAACTACCCAAAATTTAACAAAAACGACTCAGAAACTATCATTTTTCAATCCGAACTTTATGAAAATTTAAACATAGATAGAAAATAATATAAGAAAGATTTTGGCGCAAAAAAATTTTGAAATTGTGAAAAAAAAATTTTGAACATTTTTCTTACATTTTTTTTCTTATTAATTTTTTTTCCCCCTTTATATATTAGATAAAAAAAAAGTAAAGTAAAGTAAAGTAAAGCAAAGCAAAAAAAACCGGACATACTTCGCATTACGGATATTCTTCGCTCTTCGGGTCAGATACTTTTGGTGAGTGTGTTGAAAATGACGATTATTATTGTTGTTTATATTATTAACTTCTTTCATTCAGAATCGTCTAATTGAAGAAATGATTTATCGTTTTTTTTTTTTAATTTAATACACCCACCAAGATCTTCACACCCGAGATGCGAAGAATACTCGTCGTGCAAAGAACACCCATTGTATACTTGACCAAAAGTTTCGACCAAAAGTTACTCTATAAATTTGAAATCACACCCAGATGGTTTTTAAAGAGATTATTTGTTCCATTTTCTCAATAAATTTTCCAAAAACGGAGAAAATCTGTCGAAAAGTTGACAAAAAATAGTAAAATAATAATATGCAATTACCTGAATTTCCGTAAAATTGGAAATTGATTTTTTATCTTTTTTTTCAAAAATAATGCAGCTAGCGACTTGAAACTTTCACCAACTTCTAAAAATAGTTACGAGAATATTTCAAAAAATTTCAAAATTATTTGATCAATTTTTAGTTAAGTACAGCATTTTGAAAATTTCGGAAATTTATCGTTTTTTGTTAATTTTTAAATAATACAATTTTTAATTTTTGATATTAAACCTTGAAAGTATAACTCACTGACATATATGTCTAATAAAACTGATAAAATCTCGAATATTTTTCTATTTTAGACATTATCATGGACATAAATTATAAATTAACAGAACAATTTATATATTTTATTATTGATTTGAAAAATCCAAATTATTTAAATTCTCAGGTGGTGCATTTCCCCCTCTGGGCGTCCCTGTATATAATTATTCAGGAACGCCAAAACAACCGTTACAGAGGGAGCGACTGCCCGCGTGGTAATAATTTCATGAAGCTAAATGTTCCTAAGACCAGCTAAATGGTGGCGCACACAGAAATTTGAACTGGGGTAGTAAGTTAAATGTGATTCTAATACGTACCTTTCACTAAGCCAATGTTAGATTCCGAGTGGAGCATAGTAGTTAGTGTTTATACAATGATTTTTTCATTTTATTTTTATTATGTGTACACGTTTTCGTATAGAAATACTTGTCCAAAAGTTTCAACCAACCACTTTTTAAATCAGAATTTTAATCAAAATGGTACTTATAGATGGTTATTTTTCGACATTCTCAATAAAA